>JAPYYW010000665.1:0-57434 GCA_030522545.1 Cremastinae sp. A BG-2022a
GTGAAACGCGAACAGACCACACGCAGGATGAGGCGAATGCAGGGACGAAGCAGGTGGACGCAAGACGAAAATGGAAGTACGAGAGCGTACGCGTGACATTAGGACAGGTGAGAGAGATAAAGAGAGAAAGAGAGAGAGAGAGAGAGTGCGCAAGAAAAATAAAGAGGGAAAATACGCGCCGGAGGAACCCCTGGGCAGACTGATATATTCTTCAGCCGAAGGTACATTGCGCGACGTTTATACGGCCGTCGGGCGTGTGTGTATCGCAGAATGCCCGAAGCCGACTTGACAAAGTGGCGGACAGTGGCAGCTAGAGGGGGAAAGAGGAGCGAACACCCTGTAAAATATCCCCGGGGACGATTCTCGAGGATTACGCGATCCTTCCTCGCGCGCGAGCGCAGGGCGGCCGAAAACTCGCGTGTCCAACGATCGTTGGCTTGCCGCCGCTTTTCTGCGCTCTCTCTTTCTCTCTTTCTCTCTCTCCGTGGGGGTGTACGTGCCAGGCTCGCTGCTACGTGTATACACACTGGGCTCTTCGTGAGTCAACGCAGGGACGAATTTACGCGATATGGCGTGCCGACTTACGGCTGCCAGGTATTAAATCCGTGAAAAAGAATGGTCGCGGCGAAGACGCGCCTGCCGCTGCACCCCTTTTCGCCTAAATCGTGCGTTCCGCCGCCATACCTCTCTGCCCCTCGTTCTCAACGACAAATAAATAAAGCGTACACGCGGCGAAATAATAACGCACTCGAAGTTATTAATACGGGGGATGATTTTTTTGGCCCTATCGTCGCTTTTCTTCCTTTCGAGACGAGAACACTTTTATATCCACTTTTATTTATCTCCGGCACTCTGTCCCGAAATAACGAGCAAAATCTCGGCAGAGAATTTTCTTCTCCTCGAGTTTCAATAAAGCGTGGACAATAATTCCTCGCACTCGGGAGCTTAGAAACTCTGAAAAAGAAAAAAAACGAACCGCGAGACAATATTTCTTCTTGAGGACAAAATGAATTCGAAAAAATAGTTTGCATCGTTCTATCGACATGGACAGATTTGGAAATGGAGTTTAAAGTGTGTTCTGAAATAAGTCGTATGTTATCTGCTTATATTTTGCAAAAAAACAAATTGATTTACAAAATAAAAAAAAGTACAATAAAAAATATAGATTATGAATTAGAAATACAGACAGGTTTGACAGCATATTTCTATTCTACAAGCTTTTTCAACTGCTACTACTACTTGATAAAAAAAAAAGTAAAGTAATTATCATTTTTGTACTCAAAATAATTACTTTTCATAAATCTCCTGTCGTTCAAATGAACTATATAGATAGGTCAATTTCGCTTTTATCTAGCATTAAATGTGTACACTTTATTAAAATTCCCCTGAAACGAGACAAAAAAAATAAGTCCTCTGACACAATACATAAAAATCTCAAAAAGAAATATCTGTTGAAAATGAAAACGTAAAAGAAACAAGAAAAATTTGAGGAAACTCGCAGGCTGCGTAAAAATACCAAACCAAATAGTTCATAATGTGTCAGAAAATAAAATTTTCATCTAGGATATAAATACAAAGACAGATTTAAAAAAAGAACAAGAACAGAAATACAAAAAGTTATGGTTATTAAAAAAAAATTTTTAATTGATATACCGGGCACGGATTTTAATAATCACGATTCGTATTTTGTTCAATTATTTGTCTTTTTTATTCGCTGTTCGAAAACGTTATGTATGCATTCGTATAAAAGTATTGGTGTTCGGACGGGCGTGTAGTAGATCGTGTACGCGGAATCGTCGGGCGGTGGAGGACGCTTCGGCGTTGCCGTGGCGGCTGACGAAGCGGCGACTCGTGTAATGAACAGTCCGCTTGTGCTTGAACGGGACAAACGGGCCGAATGACATATTACCCCTCTCCTCGTGGCTCTCCTCGACAATGCGTGCGCTCGCCTGTGTCGTAAATGACGGCCAACACCCACGCAATTGCGGATACCACTTCAGTCTCGATTTCAAACCGTATAATGAAACCGTGTGGAATTCCAAAGAGAATTCGCCAAAAGTGGGTTAGGCGAAGAGAAAAGAGCGAGGAGAGCTATTTTCGCGTTTATATACATATATATAATATATATATATGTATGTATATAAACGAACGATCTTGGCGTTTCATTTGATCGAACAGTTGTATTTTTTTCGCGTTCTCGATGAATTTCGGACATAGAGTTTGAATGGAGAGGAAATATGATGGAAGATCCCGAGTTTCCAGAAAAGCTTCACGCTCCATCAATCTCAATCGAATATTATATACTTGACGGGAAAACGACATCTCTTTGTGGCCTGTAATGGAAATAAAATCTCTAATCCTCGATAAACCCTGAGGGAATTTTCAAAAGAACGAAAACCAACGGAATTGCCTCATAAAACGATAAGACGGTGAAAAAATATCGTCGTTCTCGCCGTCTTCACTTTTTATTCCAAACGCTTGATTTATTTGAAAAACGTGAAGAACCGGAAAGCATTTTCTGAAGATTTTTAAAATCGTGCAATTATATATATATCGTCGTTCGATGAAAAATTCAATATATTCTCGTTGCCGAGCGAGTATATTGGGACGACGTAGCGTGTACTCTTTTGCCGATTTTTCGAAAGAATACGTATGGAGAAGGGTTAAAGAAATACGTATAAAAAAAAATGTAAAATTTCGCCAGGTATGCGAATCGGTTTGGAAACCGGTTGGATCGACTAGCCACATTATTCTGCTATTCGATCTCGCTCCGCCGTCTCCGTCCTGCGGTCTCTCTCGCCCTCCGACGACGGTTCTTCCTTTCCCTCCCGTGCCTGCTCCTCTCGTGACCCTCTCAGCCCTTTAATCCTGCGAGTCGACGAGGAGGAGGAGGAGGGGAGAGGGGTGTGGAGAGCAGGGAGAGGATAAACCGGTCCTCCCTCTCTCGTGTCGTGGGCCGCGTGCAATCGTTCGCAGGCACAAAAGCTATGAAAAAGAAAGGAGGAGACGAAGGAGGGATGAGAGAAAGAAGAATTGGGAATCGTTCGCTTTGATCATCAGGCGAGACTCGGGAACGATCGGAGGCGAACGATTGGAACAGCTCACGGGAAATATTTCGTCGGGTCAAAGCCCCCGCGACGGAGCACGTGGAGAACACGTCTCGATGAATCTTGGATCTACCATCGGGCAATCTTCAAGGACAGGCCGCGTGGTATAGGCCGCTGTATTTTATAAGACGGCTCATATGCTAAGGGATCATCGGGCGAGCAGCCGTGAATCCTAGACGGGACTATTCCGACGTGTATTCTCCTCGTAACATAGATATTTTTCCAAGGCTCTCCGCCGTTCTGTCGCCGGCGTGAAAAAAGGCGAAAAGTCGCCGAGAAAAACTCAAGAATTCCGGGCTACGATATCCAAAAATTATTATCACTATCCGGTGAATTTATGAAGTAAGATTATTCCCTTTTCCCTCATTCTCCAATCTCCGTCACGATATGTCCTTCGTCCTCTCCGTAGCGCTGTACCTTGACTGCGGATGGCATCGTTTCTCAGCGTCACCGCTCGGGCGAGAGACAAAGAAGGAGAGATCTTGGTTGGTTTCTCGTGTGTCGATATCTCAGATTTTTATCACCTTTCTCTTCCACGATTTGGTGAAACGAATGGAAATTTCCCGCTTCGAGGACGCGAAACTCGAGCCGGGAAAAATCCAGAGCCATGAGAAACCAAACGCAAAATGGCGAGTCGTGAAATGGGAAGACATTTTTTTTTCTATACACGTCTCGCGTAAAGTATATTGTCAGGCGAACAAACATCGCGCCGTAAACGGCGGGAGTTTTGCCACGCGGGGATGGTTTTTACACCGTTGTAGAAACGTCCATCATCGAAACTCGCTCCTCGAGAATTCTCGTACGAGATGTGTAACGCCGGTGAAAAATTCAATAGAGAGAGTCTGACTCGAAGCTAGCACTCGAAGTTGCCTGACGCTTTTGGGAAATTGATTTCGCGAGGAGCGCTCTCTGGAAAGCACTATTCTTACTCCCGCGCGGTTATGTCTGGCACAACGGGAAAACGAGAATGGACAAGCCGCGTCCTTTTACTGACCACCCGAGGAGCGAAAGGGCCGTACATCTTGCACGAACCGGGCTAGTTCTCGCGCGATACTCTCTCTCTCTCTCTCCCAACAAAACTACCGATTACGTTGCAACCATAAATGTGTGTTGGAGCCGAGTTCGAAACGTTTTACCTCTACAATACACTGTACATCTTTTACTTGTACCACCGAGCAGTTTCACGTTCTGCCGCAGATGTTTCTTCTATCCCTCTCCTTCGAAAAAGTGCAATTTGGTAAAAATTGCTATTTCAAGATTACGTTTGTAGCTTTTTCCACTATACGCCAAAAGTTCAACGTTTTTACTCTTTAACTATTTTCTAAACAAATATCTTATTTTGTTTCAACATCTTTGATAAGTTATACACATTTTTCTAATGAAAAAGTAAAAGTTTTTCAGATGTTTGAAAGATTGTTTTCAATATGTGCATTTTTTAATTTTATATATTTATAGAAATTTATGACAAAGTTTCGCGTCAACAGAGTTTCTGGGAGAGTAATTTTGCAAATTGAATTGTATAAGATCAAAAGAGACACTTTTTTAGATTCGGCGAGCAGCTGTCGACGCAATTCGCTGCAGTATAGTTTTACGAAGCGACGATATATTCCACAAATTAATTATTTCGAGAGATATGGCGAGAGCGAGAGCGCAAGCATGCTGGAATGAATTTGCGAATGGACTGTAACCGTGGAAAAACCGTACGTATAATTTAGGAGGACGCGCACACGTGCATTGGGTCAGAGCATCTGCAAACAACATGGCAAAACAACATCGAGAGTTTTTACAACCCGAGTTGAAGCGAACGAGAGGTCTCGAGTTCTCCTTCGAAGCTTATTCACGGGGATGCATTCTGGCGCTATCAAAGCCTTTATAATATCATATTTTTTCCAACAGAGAGTCTCGAAATTTGTGCATGTTTACGCTTGAAAATGTAACTATACGGACGCAATCAACGAACTTATCCGTATATATATATACTTATATGCATTTTTTCCCCTTTCCATCTCCTTGTTTTCTGAATACTCGTTTCCTCGTTCGCACCCTCGTGCAACTTTCACTCCTTTTCTCGAGCGCTGCGCGCCTGCTTATACATTCAATTAGCTTGTTCAACATTGACTCGTCGGTCGGGCATTTTCCGCGCAACCCTTGCCCGGCTATAATGTTGAATATTTTGCGCGAGAAACTCGTTGAACGCTTAGCGATGGCCTCGTCCCTCCCTCTCGTTTCATCTGACACGAGAGAGAGAGAGAGAGAGAGAGAGAGAGAAAGAGAGAGAGAGAGAGAGAGAGAGAGCCGCCAGGGGCGAGGATATTCACGATCGCGTTTACCTAATGTGACTCGGGGCATGGCGCATAACGCGGGTAGCTTCTGTGCAAACCGCTGTCTCTAACCCTCCGCGGATGGCCCGCCGCTATGTGCACCCCTCTGATGTACGCGCATTCTGTGTACGCGAGCTACGAGGCCTCCGGAGCTGGACCAATAAACTCCAAGGTTTAGCCTTCGCCCGCTCGACAGGAACCAGCCAAAAGCAACGCGCACTTGTCGCGTCTGGGAACCTCCCAAGACTTTATGCTAATAGAAGTTGTACTACTACGCTCCGTGATCGTTCCGTATATATACCCGCCGCTTTTCTCCGCCGTCGCATCCCCCGGCGGAGCTTCTGTGTTCGTTAATATAACGATGCTCTCGCACTCCTTATTCTCGCGCTCCTTCAACTCGCATACGATTACTTTCGCTGGCCTCTTTCCGACGTAATTAACCTCGTGGGTTGTTAGCCTCCGCATTCATTAAATATTAATAATAACGTATACTTTTATCGTCTTTTTTTTGCGTATTGACAGCTCATTTCAACTCTGAATGCGCATTGATTTTTACACCTGATGCACTGAGAGAAAATAATGATAAATTTTGCTATACAAAAGTGACAAGTATACTAATTATTATGGGGAACTAATTATATTCTGTTTTGATTCTATCATAAATATATTTTATTTTATAATAACCATATATTTAGTTATAAAATAATCAGCTTAGTTGTCACTTTATGATAAAATCTACTATTGTGATTTCTCTCAGTATGGATTCTGTTCTTTTTCATATCAAGGTTTCATATGTAATCATCGTTTATTATGTAAGACACCTTTTATTGGTGTCCGTAGATTATATATCACAATAATTATTACTATCTCTACATATGAATGTAAAATCACAATAACTATTACTATCTCTACATATGGATGTAAAATCAGGCCTAGTTCTCTTAAATAATTAATGTATATTTTATACAGAGAAAGAAAAGTATATAGTAGACGTTACTATAATATAAAAGTGTTAACTGTATACTGACGTTTATATTTGATTTCTGTTTAAAAATATATTTAGTTTTGAAATAATGACTATATATGAATATATTCGTCGCTTTATATGGCATAGAATATATTTTTGTACCAAACGTTTCAGGATTAGGATATAAAGTATAATAAATTTAATTATGAAATCACATTTATTGAAGTTTTATTCGCATATTTTAAATTGAAAAAATATCTTGAGCTACATAAAATTTATTGTCGAAAATATGTATTCGTTTCTTTTGTCTTATTTCCAAAATGTACCAGTAGCAAAATTTGAATTAAATTTACCCGATTTTACCCCATAGTGTCCATGTGAATAAAAAAGCAAAATAAAAAAATGTTCCAACCGTGTCTACTTTTCGAGAAAAAAATTATCAATTATTAATGTTGAACAAATTACCCGTATACTTTCAATGTTATATACAAGAAACTCTATGCAAGACAAGTGCACGTAAAATTTCAGCGGGACGACTTAAAAATATGTGCCTCGAATTTCGATAAAAAAGAGGGAAAAAAAAAAACTTGGACTCTCGTTCTATAAATTTTGAAATATTCAGCGTGTAACTTGGCCACGAAGTAAGGAGCCACTCAAGCCGGAATCCCGAATTAGTTCCGTGCTCACCTCGAGGTACTCGAGGTGTGAAGTTGGAGGCGTCTAACTTGGTAACGGAAGAACAATTTCACAACATCCGCCCCCGTCATTTCATCTTTCTCCCTTCTCGCCTCGCCCTCTCTCGAGCAAGTCTGCTCTCTCTCTCTCTCTTGCGCTTCACGCACGCTTCTTATACACAGCCACAACAGCATTATTTCTCTCACTTTTGCCCCAGTATTGTACGCTCTTGCGCACATTTCCTCCTCCCCGCGCTTTATCCTCGAGATTCTCGCGTTTTCTCCGCTTTCTCTCCGGCTGCTTTCTCCGTTATCCTTCAACGAAACAACCTCTTCGACTCCATCATCCTCGCTTTCTCGCCGGATCGCTATACACGATCCCAGGCCAGCACTCGGCCTGTCTGCCTTATCATTCTGTCTCGCCGCACTCACCCTGGGCAAAAGATGGGCGCGTTTCCCACCCTCGTTGCCCCTGCCTCCGCGTACTCGCGGCTCCGACTTGTTCACTTTCCCCCGTAATTAATTCAAATTCTGCCCGACCACTTCCGCGGCGTGCTCGCAGAATTTTGCCAAGGGGTTTTCGGGCTGTGCGCTTCGTCAGATAGTTTCTCTCTTTTCCTCGTCCCTTCCCCCTCTTCTCTGCCGCGCCCATCCACGTTTTCTCTCATTCTTGCGTGACTCGCCGCGTATTCGCAATTTTAACATCGCGCGATCCTGGAAAACTCTCCGCGTAGTATACTCGAGCTTTTTCCTCTCTCTCTCTCTCTCTCTCTCTCTCTCTTTCGCCTTTTATGTGCCACTCTCACGGGTCCATCCCAGACCAATTCGCGTACATTTTTTATTATATTTTCCAGGCTCAAATCCCGCCGCGCTCTCTCCCTCTCTTATTCTTTCTCCCTTTCTTTCAGCTATTTCGCCTTCTTTCTCGCTCGAGCTTATTCCCGTCTAAATATTTGATACGCATCCGCGCTTAGAGTCCTCGTTCTCAAATTTACGCTCTTAGCTCGGGAATGAGATACGCGAGATCCAATTATCCCCGTGCCATTAGAAGATTGAAGTGGGAATAACCGTAAAATTGCAGGTATAAACTTTAGCTGTAACCATGCAGCGGCGCGATGACGATCAGGCTCGAATTTATCTCGTCGTCGACGGCGAATAAGACGCGAAGCGCGGAGGAATAAGGGTATCGAGAAGATATCGGGGATAAGCCTTTCTCTTTTTCTCGCCTCCTCCTCTGTTATTCTTACAAAAGCAAACGTCTCGCGATACAAAGCCGCCTCGTCGTCGCTTCGAATGACACTAAGAATTTCGCCGGCAGATCTGAAAAGTCGATCAAATCACTTTGCTAAGCCAGAGCGAGATAATCGCCTTCGCTCTCGCGACTATACGGGGAACGTTCTACGTCAATAACCCCGTCGTCTTTTTCTTCCTCTCCCGGTTGCCGCGCGTCGCCGGCCACTCGACTGGATCAGACCGGGCTCACTATTTCCCCTCGTCGTGTCTTCTCAACGCGAGAATGCTGTGTGAACCAAGACCGTGCACTCTCTGCTTTTCTCTCTCGCCCTTTCTCTCTCTCTCTCTCTCTGTGCACTCTAAACACGCTTTCAATACGCGCGCGGAGAAACGTATCGAGCACTCGATGCTAAAGAGTGCTTTTCCATCGCGTCCTTTGACGAGAGTAAACGATATCGTCGCGACGACTCCTCAAGGATTTTACGACTCCGTCAAACAGCCCCGATGTATTATCCAGCCGGGGTGAACGGTAGCACGTCATGTAAACGATCGTAAATGGCTGAATCGTCGCCTGCTCGACGATGAGAAGCACTTTCGGAATTCATCGATTTCACTCAAATGAAGCCAGCTAACCCCGCGCTCCGTCCATTGTTGGATTTTCGTCACGTTTGGTTACAGATTATCCCTCGCTCTCCCTCGTTTCATCGACTCCAAGGCTCTCCCATCAGGATCGATTTCATCTTGTAGTCTACGGGAGAACCTCCTTATTCTCTCTTCTTTCGCTCATCATTTTTATGATATTTGCTAGAAAAATTGGACAATGAAACAGTACGATATTCTTCGAGAGCTTTGATTATTTGTACTTTCCAAGAAAAGCCGAGGTAAATCGTCCAATTTTCGCCAGTTTTATATTTATTCATATACTCGGATCCTGTCTTGTTGATATTTTCGAGAGAGAATTGTTAAGTTCAAGGATATAGAAAACGATATGCCACATGCAGGGAGCAACAGTTTTGCCATCCGTCGTTGCTCTCTTCCTGAAACCTTAGACAGAATAAGGAAAAGAGATGCGAGACGAGACATGTCTCTTGGAAGAAAAAGAGAGGAAAGGGGATGATAAACGAGGCTGCCGGGTGAAGCAAGGTAGAACATTACGGTCGTCGGTAGTTGGTTCTCATCCACGTTGGATTCTTCGTGTTTCATGTAGGATGGTAGCTCTCGTGTGGCTCGGTGTACAAAGGCTCGGTTCAACGGAGTAGGTGAACGCTCTCTCTCTCTCTTTTGTCCCCGCGTACGTTCGCGGCTGAGACTCGGATTCATATCCTCTCCGCTTTCTTCGTCTTTTATTCGCTCTCCGCCAGGGCAATATCGAATTATTCCTTTATCCGAGCGAGCGACACTCGGACGAGAAAAAACAATGCCGGGAAGGCGGGAGAAAGACATCGGCAAGCTTGCCGAATGTTTGCTTTCTGTCACCCGAGGAAATAGATGAAATTCGAAAAAATATATATACGTGTATAGCGAGGATAATGGAGTCACGAGCTTTTACCATTTTCGAGCTCGAAAGACGCGTTACCTTCTTTCTTCTCCTCTTTCACTCCATCGCTCTTCGCCCTCTCGACATCCGTAATGTATCACGCGTTACATTGATGGAGCGCCCTCCTCCTTTTTTGCATCCAGCTCGTTCACCTTTTCATATGTCCTGTCAGCGATCCGAGTATTAACTCCTCCTACAGTCTTCTTTTATTATGAATACGAAAGTAAAATTTGTCTTCTCTCTGAAAAAAATAAAATAAACTGGATGTGCCAGATATACAGATTCAAATATTCACGTTTTACAAATAGAACAGAAAATTTCTATATCGAAAATATAAGCTGACAGGGGGTTCTGGTCTGAAAATGAAAAAAAAAAAGATCAATTGAGTCTTTTTTAAGTTTAAAATTACGAGCGACAACGCGACCGCTTTTTTGACATGTTTGAATTGATATTTTGCTGTTCTTCTAGGCGCATTCTTCATGCAACTTCGCCTAATGCGCTCTATTGATTAGAGGTTTCATCTCTTTTTTAATATAGAATACATTCGCACTGACATTTTTTAAAAGTATTTTGAAACGATATTTTAAATTAGACACACTAAACTATTTACTGTTCGTATTATTGAAGATTACTGAAACTGACACTCGATTGAACTTTTCGAATTTCTACACAATGTTTTTCTGTAACAAACTACCTGGCGAAATGCGACATGTCTTACCCCGACACTTTATAACAGCCTATACTGATTCCAAATTGCGTTGTAAAACCGAACAATTAAGACCTACTTGTTCGGTTTTTCCACTCAACCTCAACCGATCACCATGGAAACAATAATGACCGAGGGATTAACGAAAATAAAAAAAAAAATTTCCTCGTTACGCTCGACGAATTTTCTCGTTTTTTAAATGTTTACGATCCCCGAACTATTCGTTCAGGTATATTTGATATAAATAATAGAAAATTGTGTAGCAAGTTTTTTTCACATGAGCTGAGAAAATTTAGCATGTTCGAGGACCTCCAGCCTGATTTTTTGAGAATCGAAAATAGCTAGGAAAATGTCAAAATTTCAAGTAGCGATATCTTTTCGTGTCTTCGACGACATCAACTTCATAATAATTCCTAAAAATTTTTGCAAAACGAAATGAATGATTTAAATATCAAGGTCATCATTTCCAAAGCACTGCACATTGACTTTTTTTTAAAATGAGTACAGATTAACCAAAAGTTAATGCGCTGCGTATAATGCGCTCTATCTCGAAATAATCGATTAGAGGCCTCATGTCTTTTTTAATATAGGACATACGAAAGAGTTAAAAAATAATCTTGACTTTGATATTTTTGAGGGAAATTTTAATAATAAGTTATCATACAATACTAATATACTTTTTTTACTTTTCAAAATCTATAATCACTGCAATTACTATACGAGTTAATAAAACGCATGAATATGTTTAAAAAAAAGAAGTTTTTATGCATCTATGAAGCAGAAGCATCCGTTTAGGCGTCGCAAATTAACATCTCGATGATGAACCCGAGCTTGATCGCACCACAGGTCACGCAGTCATTGAAGGATGCAGACCAGCCATATAACGCTCCGTGATTGGACATGAAAATTTGGCTGCGCCGTGTTATAACTGCATTGAACGAGCAACGGGAGACATTTCGGTGTAGCAGTTTATACACGGAGGAAAGTTCAGAATGGCGGCAGACTCGCGTATACATATATCTGCGTGAAAGTACGAGCCTCCGGAATCCCCGAACGCAGTCGAGATAAGCCGTGGATGACAACATTTTGTCAGCGTGGCTCGGCCGCAGTCTCTGTTTCTACTCTGGATCTTGCTTCGAGTATATAGATAGATATACGCGTGTATTGCACACCGTGTGCCATGCCGAATGTGGCATTCGATGGTTGCGGGAACCCCGAGAGTGCGCTGCTGCTGCTGCTGCTGGGCCGAAAGAGAGATCGGGAATGGCGAAAGTCGAGGGAGAAACGGAGCGAGAGCCGATGGGAGAGCGAGAACGTTGGGGACGCAGAGCGAGAGTGATCCCGAGAGGAGTTTACGCCACGGCGATGCATCGTCACCGTAGCGGGATTACCGAGAGCTATCAGGGATAGCCCGATGGTTACAGCGACCTCGGAACGCGCGCTTCCAACGATTCTCCGTCCCTCCACCGATGAGGCCGCCACGGGACCTTCCATGCCGAATGGAATCCTCCGCTCAAATATTTCGAACGTATATACCGTCCGCCCCGTTTTCGTTAAAATTCAATTTTCCCATCTCATCTATACACCACATTTCGAAGGTAATGAAACCCGACGAAATACCGCTTTCGAATGACACGAATCTGCGGGTTGTATTTTTCCAGGATCGAACAATGATCCTTTTCAGGATTGAACGAGAATTCACCGAACTCGATTTCCAACGCGCTCACGTCGCTGATACAGTATTTACGGGATGGAAAACCCGAGGGCGCGCATCGCAATATATGCGCGTACGCTTCGGAACGTGCGTACGAGCGTGCGATGGATCTCTTGAGCTCCAATTGGCTCTCTCTACACTTAGAGAAATTACCTGACAAAATATACTCGCGCCCGCGATAGCATTTACCCACGAATTTACGTTAATCAGGATATCTATAGATTCGCGACAGCGTTCCACTGTTATACACTCCAACGGTCGATCCATCTGTCAGGCTTAGAAGCGACGCTGCCGGGGGTTACCGTCGTGTTGTTCCAACGATCGATTTACTTTCCATTCAATCGCTGACCCCATTCGAGCTTTCCGAGGCAGCTCCAAAATGAATATTCCAAATTATCAAATTCTCTCTTTCGCTCTCTCTCTCTCTCATATACCGACCAAAGTGTCTGCAACGGGAATATGCTCCTCATTATTAAATTTTTAATTTATTTCTCCCATTGTCGCGGGCTATGTAAATATAAATCTCGAAACTCTGGGAACTGAAAATTTGTTATTGAAATGATTCAGTTATGTAAAAGAATAAATTATGCCGAGTCTCGTAATCAAACTGGACGCCACTGATGATAATTATTTTTAATTTCAAATTCAGACGAACGCGGGGGATAAGATAATAAAGTAACAATAACGTGCAAGTTTTTCATATTTTCGCGATTCGGCATTTTTTTTTTCACCACAATAATAACGTCTCGTTGGTTCGCTCTGCTAAACTCCCTGGGCAAAATTGCTGGTGAGTAGAGGAGGACTTTTCCCGTATCTTCCACGCAGTGATAACTCATTCATGCCATTAAACGCGAATATATTAGAATTTCTCTCGATGCGGAGACGGGGGCCGGAGCCTTTTAAAAACTTTTCGCGATTCTCTCGTCCAATTTTTTTCTTATCCTCTCCGGTTTTTTTGTTTCACCGTACGGAGAGCGTTCCAAAACGAGAAGAAGCGGCGCCGTCGGAGAAGAAGAAGAAGAAGAAGAAGAAGAAGAAGAAGAAGAAGAAGAAGAAGAAGAAGAAGAAAAATAGGTAGAAAGGGGATTACGATAGCTGTGCGAACGGCGTTCGGAGTAAGCTACGACTGGCCTTTTAGGGGCTCGTAAATTCTGCTAAAGTGAAAATTGGGAGAGCGAGCTACCTTAACGAACTTATGTGCGTGCCGTGGGGACGCGAATACATATAAATATCTATATATGTGTATTTATCTATATATATATATATAATACGTACATACACGCACGAGATCGCCGACCGTGCGGGCTTTGTGTTGGAAGAAAATCGGAGTTCTCCTCGATGCCTCCGCGTTTTCACGTTTTATCGTCGTGAAGAGCAAGCAGCCGTGTCTTCTCCCTCTTCTCGTCCGGATATCCGGATTCCTTGGTTTACGTCTTCTCGTACGTGCTCTCTGGATCCTAACGAGGTTTCAGACCGCGACAACCACCCGCGAGGGATGTATCCTTCACCGCGCTCCTACCTTCGCACCGCTCACGCTTCGCCGAGTCTGACCAAGACCGTTCGTTACCACTACCAGACCAAATTCCGCTCCAAACGAAAATCGTCCGGTCGGCGAGTGGATACGTGTCAAAAAAAAATACACATTTCTTTTTCTTATCTTTCAGAAACGAAAAATAATGTTTTTCTCTTTTACCATTATTCAGAAAAACATATATTTTTCAATTTGAGATTCCCAAAGTCCTATATATTTTACTCTTTACGTCGCACATTATTTTTCAAGATTTTCATTCTGAAGAGTAATGCACGCGATAATTCGATTTATATAACAATACAAAAACAATAAATCACTAAAATATACTATAAAATAATAAATTTTGTAAAAATAGACAATGAGAAAAGTAACACAATATAAACGTAAACATATATGTTGCAATCGCCAAAAGTTAAATATTGCGAAGCGTTCGAGAGAAGTTCCCTCGTAAAAATAATTGCGACAAGCACAGAGTGTCGCGGAGGTGGACAAAGTCGGATTTCTGATGAACGAGAGCCGAAGGAAACGGAAAAAGATCCCCGCGGTCGAGGAAATTTCGTGGCAAAAAATCTTCCGTAAACATCCAATCTCGTGCAGTCGGTCGGAGCAGGGCGAGGCCTTATTTCTCCTCCTTTCGGAATTCCTTCCCTCTCGCATTTCCCGCGCTCTCACACTACTCTGTATATCCTGGTTTGCTTCGCATATACGTATACAAGGTTGCAGCTGGGTCGTAGTTCAAACCGGGTGAATCGTTCTCGCTCGGTGAGCCTCGACGAGGCGCTCCCTGTCTGTCTTCTTCGCTCGGACAAAGAGAGTGTATACGCTTGGAGTACGGGTAGGGCAAACTAATCAAGGTAATCTACACTATTTGCACGACTCACCCTACATCGAGTAATCCCGTCCTTGTCCTTCTATCTGCCTGTTTCTCCTCTCTCTCTCTCTCTCTCTCTCTCTCTCGCACACCCTCTCGTTCTGCCTGATTCCATCCCTGGTCAGGGTGGGAGTCGTTGCACGATGGAGTACACATGGAAAACTTCACAGAGCCGAGCTACGCTCGCGTGTGTGAGTGCGAATTCGGGAGAGGGTGAAAAGGGAGACAGCGAGGGATGTCCTCTCGCGGAGCTTTCGGTGCTTTTCCTCCCTCTGTGCACGTGCGTAGGCGCGAAAATAGCACGAGCGAGAAAACTATGTGGACCAGCAACAAAACGATGGGAAAAGATAGAAAAGCCTCCCCCGCAGGCATCTGAGAATACAATTGGCTCTTACGTAACCCTCAAATACACCGCGCGTCTCTTCTCTGTTTCACGCAATCCGACATTGGGGGCTTGATGTGTACTACTTACGGTTGCAAACTTTGCTACGATTTACGTCGAGATCTCCAATTTCGTTTCTCTTTCTCTCCCTCCTTCTCTAGCTCGCAGCCGAAATTTTCATCCTTTCTCTCTGTTAAACTTATTCGCAAATTTGGACCCTCGAATATTTGACCTGAAGAAAATTTCTACTGATCTTTGATTTTATTAAACATTATTTACAATATCTTTTTAAGCAATCACATATGTTGTTTCTTGTTTAAATTCTCCATCGTCGATAAGAAGAGACGAGAGGAGGAGAACGCGACAGGTTTATTCTCAAGAGAGAGAGAGAGAGAGAGAGAGAGAGAATTTCAAAGCGCGAAGAGATTTTGTAAGTAGCCAAGAGATTTGTCAGCTCGCTGAAAATTGGATACTTGGGTCCCGATGTTAGAAATGTAATCTTTGAAGATGCGTCGGTGGTTTATAGTTGCGCGGCTATAATCTGCACTCTCGGCGAAACGCCCGGACTTGGGAAGGACTCGGGAGAGAGTGTTCGTCGCCGAGTTTCCGTGCGTTATGTCTATTCCTTGAAGAGCGATTTTCCACGAGGGATGCGGCCTTGTACGGAGCAAATTGAACACTCGTGTTTACTGAAGAGCGAGTCAGGAAGTATAGCTGGTGGAGAGAAAGCGAGTGTGCGGTTGAAAATGGCGAGACGAAGAAATGAGTCAAGAGAGAAAGAGCTACAGAGCGAGATAGAAGCGTACGAGCTTTACAAAGCTGCAAGGGGAAACTCTTGACTTCGTGTCAATAGTACGGTTAAAGCTGCAAAGTACGAAAGCACCTTAGCCACCAGGAGCTACCGGGCGCCTCTTCTAGGCTTTCCCAGAGAGATATAACGCGTCTCCGGAGGGCCACGAGCGTCTCTAACGACGAAGGACGAAGTCGTGCATCAACCGCACCGAAACTCTTCTTAGTCTTCCTCGACTCGCGTCACGCAGCTCTCATCCCATTTAAAGATCCGTGTACACGCGAGTGCACGAGAGATCTTTTCGCGAGAGGAAAAGCACCGGGAACGCAGATCGAGCGTGAGCGACAACGACGCTTCACAATACGAAGCATATCGGGATGAGTCGGGATTTATGAGAGTTTCGCCAGGAAGCATAATAATACGCGTAACACAACTCGCGTCTGCTTATTCTCTGCTTCGACGTCGGACGGAACAAACGTTCCGACATATCCATCCCGACTTTCGGAGCTCGTAACTTGTTCATTACGCTGGCTGGAGTAAACTTTGAGCTTTCGAATCCCGATTATGCCTCTCTCGTACACATATACTCATTGCATTCCCCCGTTGAGCTTCATCTCGTTTTCCCTCTCGCACACTTTCCATCTCCGAGCCTGCGATTTATCTCATTTCCTGGCTAGTTTTCCCTCAGCGCGAAATTAAGTTCCGGCGTGTCGTCTTAATTGTTGTCCTTTCGATATTCGTCGGGAAAACGCGAAAGGCTTATTATAAAGATAAACGAATAATGGGTAAATAAATGAGCTGGCTGCACCGACGATGAAGAGAGAATAAATTTTGCCTTTGAAGTCCGTGTTATTTGCGATAAATTCCGACAAAACGGAGCCGACCGGCGGTTCATCGCCTTCGTAATCCGCGACCAAGGAGATTCCGGATAATTCAATCCCGGGCGCGCGGTATAAGGACGCGATAGCCGGCGGGAGGAGCAAAGAAAATGAGTGTACAATGACATCAGGGCTTTAAAGGGCCGCCGCGGTGGGGGAGCAGTTTAAGAGAGAAAAAGGAGCTTTTCGCGTGCGCGATCTGAGAAGCCGAAGAAGCAATAAAAAGGAGCCGGGCGCCGGGAGAAACGAGTGGAACGTGCGGAATCAAGTTATTATTGAGGCGCGCCGGAGCTAATTTACTTTTTAAATAAATCCTGGTAGCTCGTTAACCATTGAGAAAAAGAGTGCGAGGTGAAGGCGAAGCGATATAATATACCTACCATGTTTTCTTGAGTAGCTCCCGCAGTTCGGCGAGAACCGAGCGAGGAGGAGGAGGAGGAGGGGGGGGGGCAGTGAGCAGCCGGAGCAGAGGAGGGAAAAAACCGCAAGAAGCCTCGAGTTATTCCTGGCGGCGCGAAAAAAAAGGAGATCGCCACCGCAGCGGCGGATAGGAACGCGAAAAGAGGAAAGAGAAGCCGCGCGAGAGAGGGTGAGAAAAGCGAGAAAGCCGAGAGAATGAAGAGAGAGAGAGAGAGAGAGAGAGAGAGAGAGAAGGGAAAGAGAAGAGTCTTTAGAACGCCACACTGCATATCCGCCTTAACCACCCCCGTAACGCTCTCTCTCATTTTCTTCTTTCTCTTTCGTTCCTCTCTCACCCTTCGCGTCCCTGCATCTTCAATATTCTTCTCTCCGTCTCTCTTACGACGAAGCGACGTTTCGCAAGAGAACAAGAGACGCGGAGAGAACAACGGAGGGTATAGAAATGCGTTATGGAAGAGAACTCTCGCTCCGTCCTCGTCGCGGCTCCTCCAGGAAAAACCCATTATTTCTTCGAGATTTGAAAGTCACACTCGATCAAATTATTCGATCCTCTGGTACGGCTGATCGGTGATTAATGTTGGCAGCCCTCTGAATTTTTCCTCTGACACGGGAGAATGAGCGCGTGTATGTATTACCGGGAGAAAGAATCGCGCATGGGAGCTCCGAGAGTTTTTCTTCTTCCCTCCGCCATTCTCCCTGCCTTCACTTTTTGCTCTTCGCTCTCTGCCGACCTGTTACCAGCTCTGCCACCACCGCCGCTCTTCTTACCCGAAAGTACTTCTCCGAATGAGCATCCTCTCTCGCGACTGTGTGTATATATATGTGTATGTGCGCGCGTATATGTAAATCGCAATTGGAATTGCTGCTTATATTCCTCGTCGGGGTAAGAAGATCGAACGAGAGTGAATGGGAGGAGAAAGGGGAGGAAAGAGGGCACGATATGGAAGATATGAAATATATATATATGTATATTTTCTACGGAGTCGGCAAGTTGTGCTCGAGTCGATTAAAAAGTTGGTTGCTCTCATCGCCGCACCTCTTCCAACTCTCACGATCGTCATTTTTTCCCCTTCAGATCCATTTTTCGCGTACGACGTACAGCGTATTTTAAGTACGCATGGATTTCGTTTGTTTCCTTGCTTCATTTTGATGCTTTTTTTTTCAAAGAATAAGAATCATCCGGCTGAGTACACAAATATTGAAATCGTTCAATTTCAATGCTAAGTGCGAAGCTTGAAAAACTTTTCAGTTTTATATGCGTCTTCGCTTGCACTCGCGTGTTTCGAAGAAAAGGAGAGAGAGGAATAATTAAGCAACAGCTCTCGCAATAATCTCTTTCTCGTGCGCTGTCAGACAGCAGCTTTTTTTTTGTTTAGACCAACAGTGATGAATCCCCGGGAGAGAGAAAAGAAAATAAGAGAGAGAAAGAAATATCAAAAAGGACCAGAAAAACTTTTCGACATTATTTTTCTAAATAGTATTTCGTGCAATAAAAAGTTTGCTAACTACCAAACTTCAGCCTCGTTTAGGGAATTTATACCTTGCTCCGGTCCCCAAATACTTACGTATACACACAGATGTATACGTTTAAAAACGGTATATATATAAATATACGTGTAGAATAGTGTCTTCGTACTCGCTTATCTCTTTCCTTCTCCCTGCTCTATCTCGTTCGCTCTTTCCTTTTCGCGTCAGGCTTGTATTCTCAGTCATTCCCAGGTTGTTACGCGACTTCCACCTTCGTGTTCCCGGCCAGCTTTCTTCCCTTTTTATATGTTTATTTTCTTATTTTTTTAGTACCCGTTCTGCATGACCCTCGCGGAATCCTCTTTATTCCGTTCTGGCAGCATGCGCCACGAGCTTATACTTCTCTTCCTTTCCTTATACTCTTCTTGTTTTGCTTCTTCGCCGTCGAGTCAAGCACCGAGCAATGCAGCCCCGGTGTTAACTTTGGCTTAATTGCTTTAATTACGCACTCTCGCCGATGGTTCCTTCCTTTTTTATATACCTTCCCCCTCTCTTCTTCTTCTTTTTTTATCCCTTTTCCTTTTCTTTTCTATTTTGCTTCGCGCCCGTATTTTTTGCCCCAAATGTTTCTCGTTTCCATTCCACCGCGGCACTTCTCGCATCCCGGCAACTCTCATTGTTTCACTGGAGGAATGATGCCCGCACAAAGCTGCACGTGTGAAACACAACCGAGTTAACGACTTTATATCGTTCACAGCGAGCCACAGAGAAACTTGCCCTCGTCGCTCCCGCCGACACGTACGCTTCTCTCTCCGTCTCTCTTTTTATTAACTCGTCTGCCCGGAATGAATTCTCGCATCACGATTCGTTATTCAAGTGACGTGTGTAGTTGTCATATGAGCAACTTTTTCACAAGCTCTGCGGTATAAATAAATGCAGGGACGTTTGGTAAAGATTTTACTTCAAAAAGATAATATATTTATCACGAATCGATAAATATTTGCCAATAAATTTTTGTTTCACGCGAATATAAGATGCAGTTTTATTTTCGTTGGGTTCTCTCGAACGTCATGGACCGTTTACGCGAAGAATGACTTTTTATCGTTTCGACTGCGAGTGTAACGAGAACATATTTTACCGAGTGAAATATGACGGTGGAATGCCGAAACGATAATAGCTAAACATTTCTCATTCCTCCCCCGGATCGTTTCCTCGGGATCGGAGACAGTGCTAGCTCGTAATTAATACGGCCAGGATGACTCGAAGCTTTGCTCACCGTCGCAATGGCTTTGCCTCCGTCAGACCAAAAACTACGAGAGTCCCGTCTCTAATGGAGGATTTTTCTCCTCCGGGAGCATTGTTTCCTCAACAATGGCTGAATAACAGAGACGAATTGAGAATATTCACCCCGCGCTGACCGTAATCATGATACGAAATTCGCGTGGGGAGGACGAACAAGAAAACGAAGTGTACACTCTCAATAGCTCTAATTGATACGTCGGGTATTATATATATTGTTTCTGAAAAAAAATTCATTTGTCAATTATCAAAAAAGAGCGGTTTCGAATAGTTTTTGAAAAACAAATTTCATTTGTTATTTATCAAAAAAAATCGTTTTTCACGAACTTTTTTTATTTTCTAACTTTTGAAGTATTTTTTACAAACTGAATTGCATATAATGTGCATGAACCTTACAAACAAATGGAAACTTACATTATTCCAAAATATTATTTATATTATTGAGTTGCTTAATCTGTATCTATTTTTTTATTCACGCCGAATAGTGTTAGCAAGAATAGTATTACCTCATTAATTTTATGCACTGAATGGTGTTTATATTGCGATGCTAATTATTTAACGTAGCATATGGTGGTAAATTAACATCATTTTAACACCAGATTTTTTTAATCGTCGAACTGCGATTTTTATATGTAATTATAGTTTTTAGTAGTACGTTAAGACATTTTTGCTGTGTTTTATTCATTTTTTTCTTGCAAGAAAACATTCATCTATCGCAAAAGTCAAAGAAGGATGGCGCAAGAGGCAAGATTTTTCCTTCTTGCAACAATCGCGAAGGAAAGTAGCGTCCAGGAAAGGTCCACCGGGGAAGTAGGATATAAATTGGATCAACCGACGCGAAATCTTCCTCGCATCGCTACGTTTCTGGAAGCGCGTCCGTTTATATACACATCTGTGTGCAAAAGAGAAATACACACGCAAACTACGAGATTCGCCCAAGGGAGGACAAATCGCCGATATCTATAAGAGGCCAAACGTTTCCCTGCAACGGTGAGCGCACTTGGGCACAAATCCTTCTTCTTCTTCTTCTTCTTCTACGAAATCTTCCCATTCTCCCTTTACCCCCCGATCCCTTCTTTCTTTGCGACTTTCCTGTCGCGGACTCCGGCCGGAAGCCGGAGTCCTTGCGTCGGCGACTTTTCAGGACGCTCAGCACTGTATTCGTCGAACCTGGAATTCCACCGGCAAATCGAGCTTCGTGCCCTTTCTCCGTTCTTCATCCCATCCCTTACCCCCGAAAGCCGCGGCAGAGATTGTCAAGCGTGGAATGCGAAAGAAAATTTCTCACCTCTTTTGTACACGCGACGAAAGAATGCGCGCTTGAAACATCGAAGAAAATCCGTCTATAACGTTACATTCAAAAACTCACAATTGCGTGAGAATTTCCTAAAAGCCGCCGCGCTCGCCACCCTCCGAAAGAAATCACTTACGATAAAAAAGGCACGAGGATCGTAAACGCGCCGAGAGAAAGAAGAATCCTGACGGATGATCTGGTAATTAAGGAAGAGAGATGAGAAAATTACGTTGATAAGTAAAAGTCTGTAAATCGCTCGTTAATCCTCGAGGGAATAAACGATTTCCAAATGTTCGAGAATGAACGTCATTTTTCTGGAAAGCATTGCCATTCGTCTTCGCCCGATTCTCGCGTGTTTTTCTTCCTCTTTGTTTTCTTTTTTCTTGAGATATATACGGACGCGGTCGAGGGAGGAAAGAAGAGCGGGCGGCGTTATATAAGAGATCTCCAGGCTCGTGCACATACGTCGATGTATATATATATATACACAGAGTCGTCTGGTATACGGGGTGGAAGTGCGAGAACTGTGGTGCCCACGGGAATTCACTTAATTTCGCTCTCGAGCTCACTGAATGCTATTCCCCCCGGCTGGAATTCGAGTGACTGCACTCGCGGGTCAACCTCGTCGCTCTCGCAGCCATACGCCGAAACCTTATTCCTACACACGCCAGCGAAACCCTTTCTTCCTACCTCTTGCTCTCTTACCACAATATATACGTATATTCGTCTCTTCTGCGCGTTGTGTCTTTTAAACTCAAGCTTTTCTAGCGAGCTACGCCGCCGCAGCTTCGGCTGACTAATGAAAATCCCGTTTCTCAAGCTCCCATTGTTCGGAACCACCACGAGAAACCGCACGCGCAAATAAAATAATTTCACAATTATATGCGCGAGTCTAATCGTCTTATATATTCGTTTATTGTTTTATCACGGAAACGCAATAATCTGCGTTCGTTATTGTAATGAATTTTGCTAATTTTGGGCGAAGACGGGGGTAGTTTGTGAGCATTTTACAACGTGCAGAATTTATTTCGTGATGTGGGCAAATATTTGACTAGAAATTGAGGAATATCATTTTTGCTATGTGGTACACCAATTAAAAATCCTATAGAATTTATGCAAGTACCGATATATTCGTTGATAGATAAACGTTTAAAATAAAGTACACTGTCAACGTAAAATGTCATATTTTCAGCCCTTAAAACAAAAAATTTTATATTAAAAAAAACAGATAATTTTGTTATATTTTGTATGATAAATCTTTTGAATTTTTGATCTGTTACCACATTGCGATGAAAAAAAAATTAACTTTTCATTAAAAATTCTCTCCGTTCTCGAGCCTCGTGAAAAATTTCGCGGAATGACACTCGCCGTGTGTTTCCGCACTCGCGCGAGGTAAGCAAATCGATGGTTTTGTGGAGAAAGGGAAATAGGATGAAAGGGCCTTCGCGATTGTAGCCGCTGATGCGTGGAAAGCCCACTTGGCCGGATTCCCAGCCTCGTATAAACAGTAGAGAGAAAGTGAGAAATTTGGGGATGGGAGGTCGCGCGTATAGGTGTTGGGAGCCGTGTAGAATAATTCTCGGCTTCCTCGAGCGCGAGAAGCGTACCGCGAGGATTAATACTCGCTCATATCGCCCTCGACGTTAACTCGTTCACACCCCAATCTCGCCCAATTTTATCTCGAGGGAGAAAGAAATTTCGAAGATGCGAGCATTCGCCACACGCGACCTTACGATATGCAGCAACGAGGAAACAGCAGAGAACAAGAAGAAAAAAAAAATAAAAAGAGCTGTGGAGAAAATCGTGAGAAAAAGCGCAAAGAGGAAAATATGCTCTCGGATTATAAAACGCTTCGGAGAATTGTCTGTTTCAGGTTTATTGCCCGGAAAAACTGTTGCGCGCTTCAAAGCCTCTCTTTTTTTTCTCCTTTCTCACTTTTCCCGTGTATCCGAAAGCCGCCGTTAACGTGTCCTTCGCAGAGTCGACTTTTTTCAATTTCCCTTACACTATTTTTCCTCGGATAATTATAATCAACGTTATAATTAATATTACCTCGGAGCTCGTAACTTTTAATTTCAACCCCGATATCCATCATGATACAAGTATACGAATTATTTCACATCCGTTTCGTCCATGTAATCATGGCGAGGGGAAAAAAGAACAGATCGCCTTTTTGGTTTTTTTTTTCGTGAAGTAACGAAGGCAGGCAATATATAACGCTTGATTTCTTTCTTGCACAGAGGAGAGGTCAGTGACGTCAAGATACGATAAATTTAGGGATCTCTCATCGAGCCGGATAACTGGGCATGTGTAACACACACGACGAAATTAGCAGTATGCGCTTTCTCATAACTCGGATTCGCTGTGTGTGACTTACGGCGGGTAAAAGACTTGCCGTACGGTGTGTCGTAACACACGCGCGAAAACTTTTCCCTCGTCTGTTTGAATTTAGCGCTCTCTTCCGTCAATGTGTGCGCATGTGGATGCAGCGTGTGTCTTTTCGACAGACGAAGACGGAGCGAATATACGTCACGTTGCCGGCGCTCAGGGACGACGGAATTCGAATGAGAATTCGAGTCCGAATCCAACGAAATTCGATACTACTTGGCCGACTGCCATATGGCACATGTACAGGAGTTTCTCGCTGTGAACGACGACGCCGACCGACTACGACGCGAGAGTTCGGATATGCTTTTATTCTGTGCGCACTATACACGTATATCGTCGTTTTACGCCATGCAAGACCCGACATCTCGTCAGACTCTGCGAAATCTCACAAATTTAACCTCTTCTGATCTTTCTCTCTTTCTCCTCTTCTCTTCCGTGTTTGTATTCGAAAAGAAGTATTCAAATAGCGAAAATTTATCGCCTTTTGCTCCATTTAACCGAATTGAATATACAATTCGAATTAAACATATTTTAAACAAATATTATTCTGCATACGAATTAAAAAAATATATATTTCCTTTTGCATCTGTACACTTTTTTTAACTCTGGGAATAATCGAGTAATTTTTAATCTTCTCGTCCTCTAATTTGATTTTTATGTATTCGTGATAAGCTCATTGTAAATTAGTCCTTTCACTTCACTCGTGTAATCTGATTTTTGCTCAGGGCTAATTCGATATCGAATTTACACGTGGTTCGCGTTACGAAATCGACGTGTTCAGCGTGTATAGGGAGGGAAAAAGCGTTCGCGGATAAACGGGTACTTCAATTTTTGAGTGCTTTTTTATTTTTCAATGGATTCAACGATTTTCCCTTTGACGAGTGTTTGCTCTTGATATATGAGAATCAGATAGTCGAGGGCTCTTTAAAATACGTCCATCAATCTGTGCTATTTGAGAATCAGCCAATTGACTTTGCATATATATAGTGACGATTATCTTCGACTATCCTATGAATATTTAAAAAACAAATCAAACACCACATTTATTCTGAAAACTAATGAAAATTATAATATCCGCATTGAATGATATGCGACAATAAAAAAAATAGTACAGAATTATTGTTGCATTATTTTTGCAATTGTGACAAAAAAAATGATCCAATAACGTGTGTTCATTTTTTTTCAGTATTTCAAAGTCTCGAAGAAACGAAGGAATTCGACGTCTCGAGTGTGCACATTGAATGGAATTAGGTGAATGGTAATTGTATTGGTCTTAATTTGTATTAGTGCAATGTGTACGTAAGGTCTCTTTCATCCCAGAAGCCGCCTTCGCGGTTTGACAATGTCAACCTTCGGACTGCGTATTTGCTCCGAGTCTGGCTCTTTCTCTCTCTCTCTCTCGGACTGTGGGCACGTTCGTGGGTCGCGACCCTTCGGAATGCCACACGCGCCGAGAACGCGGTCTCTGACACTTCTTGGCGCGACGTTAAAGTTCGAATTGAAAGTATGGCTCTTGATCGAGGCTGATCTGCCACGAATGGTAAAAAAAATCTCACCGTTATTTTTAGCCAGTACATAAATATGCTGAAAATTTCAGAATCTATTTTCCAAGCGATTTAAAAATTGTACGTGAGGCCGCTGAAAAAACATCAGCGAGTTAAATTTCTCGTAAAAAAAAAAGGAGGTATTCTCGTTACTATCTCCTGTACCATTTTTATTTAATATATTACCTGGTCGGCTCGATTACCGTAACCGTAACTCTTTTTTATGACCTTGAAATTTAAGCCCGCGCGGAGTTCGCCCCGTTGTAACCGCAGACAGAAAACGCCACTGTATCACACTTGTACGAGAATACATGGGAACCAGCAAATCCTCAGGTACAGACGATCCGCGTGTTTTCTCATTTTTCGACTGTCCCTCCCCGTCACGATGAATTTTAAAACTTATATATACGGTGCGCAAAGGACGGCAAAACAATCCAATTTTCCCTCAGCCGACTCCCACAGCAGCGTTTGAAAAAAAAAATTCAATGGCATGATTTTTCAAAAAGTATATTACAAATTTATGTATCCGGCGTGTAGCGAGAAAAATCACGGAACGAAATTTGATTCGTTCCGATGGAAATGTTTTACATCGGTAACCCGATTGCATCGGAGCATGCGAACGCTGGAATCGAGGTTCCTTCGTTTCTCCAGAGGTAAATGGCGCGCGATCGTGGACGAGCGAGAGAGAAAAACAGAGAGAGAGAGAGAAAATATGATAACCCGGTCGGACCGATGCTTTTCCGTGCGGTGGTTCGTCCACCGCGGTCGTTCTCTCGTTTTCTAAGAGGATTACTCTCTGCGGTTCTCGTAAAACCCCCGTACGCCTCGGGTTGAGAGCTCAAGCGAACGATGAAGGCGTATACTCGCTCGCTCTGCTCTTCATTCGGCCGGTATACGTTTCCTGTACAGCCCAGATCCGGCATATCAAAGCTTATACCCTCACGGGAAAGCTCGCGTTTCCCTCTTCCATATTCCCGAAATTTCACGGTCTCTCATCCGAAAGCCTGTGTGCACGCCCCGCCGAGAAAGCGAGAGGGACGCTTTGCAGGATTATATTAGCACGGTGAAGCCTCGATTGTGAACAACTCTTGTCTATTATGTGGGAGGAACACAGCATTTGACTTTCCGACTCGAGTCATTTAGCACAGTTTTCTACTCTCCGTGCAGAGCTTTTCGTCGACGTTCGCGCGTATATCTCTGAATATTTTTTCACCAAACAATATATATCCTACGTAGAAACGTTATTCTCATCCTCTGTAAATGCTTCAAAAAATAATAATAAAAAAAGCCTGAAACAACCCGGAAAGGAATCAAATGTTTTCCGAACGAGCACTTTTCACGGGAGCAGCTTTCTCGCACCTACTTTCTTTACGAGCGTATAAACGAAAAAATAAACAGAAGAGTAGAATTATAACAGCTGCAATTGGATGTGGACGAAAAAGAGTAGCGGGCCTTCTAGTATAGATATATATAGCAGCTTCTCGCTCGCTCTGCTCCCATCCGCTTTTATTTTACTTTTTTCGAGAATAAAGGAGCAATATATAAGTAGGACAGAGAGCGCGCGGGGTGGTAACTCGGGCGTCGGTGTGCGTCGGGATTCGCTGGTGTGTAGTTTCCAGGCGTTGGCGAATATATATATGTATTTAGAGATAGAGAGAAAGCGGAGAGGAAGGAGAAAGACGCGGATATATACAGAGGTGGTAAGTATTCGTGGCGCGTCCTCCTGAATTATCGCGCTAGTATTCCCCGGGAAAATGCCACTAAATCAACCCTCGAGCTGTCCCTCTCACGCGGCTCTCCTCACGCTATCGTCCCTTTTCTGCCCTTACGTTCGCCCTCCCGGATCGTCCTATTTTCGAAGCTCCCGACTCCGGGAGCTGCGGATCCACGAGCTTTTCCCGCGAAACGCGAATATCTCTCTCTCTCCCCCCCCCCTCCAGTCATCTCTCTCTTCGGTGGGTCACACGGCAAGATGCAAATACAAAGATGTCTTCCCTCTGCCGCACATACCGGGATGACATTTTATATACAGGAAAAGAGGACCGTTGCAACGCAAGAGAGAGAGAGAGAGAAGGACACGAGGGGAGAGAGAGCAGTAACGCGTGCGAGAGTCGTTCGGCTGAAATATTGTTGCTAAATAAATAACGAACGGTGTAATATGCAAAATTACGAGACTCTGGCTTTCCTCCGCTGGCGTTCGCGACGTGCCTGCTCCGCTCCACCCCTACTCTTCTCTTTCTCTGTATATTTTTATGTACGTGTACTGACATACACAGCGATAAAATTGTACAGAACATCCTGGGTTGCCCACGGCTGATAACGCCGTTTCAACTTGGCCGTAGCCCCATACCATCTTCCCTCCGACTCCCATTTCTCTCCACAGCTCTCATTCGCATCCCCATCTCCTCCACCACCTCCTCCTCCTCCTCCCACCTTCACGTCCTCGTTCACGTCCAATTGCGAAACGAGGAAATTCACTGCTGCGACTACGCGACGGGACTACGTTGATTAGTCGCGACTGCTCCGCGCTACACACCTTCCACCACGATATCCTTTCCACGCTTTTTTTCGTACACGTATACCCGCGAAAACAAAACGTGTGCGCAATCGAAAAACGACGCCGGAAATTTGGAACATCTTTTTCATTAAACAAAAAATATCGTGATGCAATTGATTTATTTGCGGAAAGAGATCGCTTGGTGCAAGTTCTGTAAGACTCTCATTTATAGATATTACTGGCAGGTTATAATATAGTGGCTAAAAAAAAATAAGCGGTAATAAAAAAAAACTGATCCAAAATCCAGTTTTTTGGATTGTTTAAAATATGAATTCTGGGATTGCGCTGCTAATAATTACCACTATTGTTGTCTACAGGAAATTTTCCGATCATATAGACTCTTAAAATCGAAGAAAATTTTTTTTTAATTTTGTGAATTCTTAGAGGGGTTACACTGGGTGTCGTGGACTCGTGAAAAATTCAACTTGCGATATATTTCCTTTCTCATGACGAAATGAACTTTTAAAGTGTGATTTTTTAAGATTTTTGCAAAACGAAGCGAATGGCGCAGGAATTACGTTAATACATGCATTTTTTAAAAAGTTAAGACGCTTTGAAGATTTTTGAAAAAATGGAAAGACCTTAAAAAATTCACAAAAATTTTTGAATTTTTTTTTCTTGATTTTAAGACCTTGTTCGATCGAAAATTTCCCGTAGATAACGAAAATGCTACTTATTCGGGGCGAAATTCAAGAATTCAGATTGAAAAATTCAAAAAAACCGATCTAAAAATCAGTTTTTTGGCTTGTTCAATATGAATTCGTGGATTTTCGTGAATAAGTAGCATTTTTGTTATTTACAGAAAAATTCCGATTGAATAGAGGCTCTTAAAATTGAAAAAAAAATTTCAAGAAATTTGTCACATTGGGTCTCATGGACCCATAAAAATTTTAATTTGCGAAATCTTTCCTTTTTCCTTTTTGGACTCAATAGATTCTGTGAAATTCGTACAGAAAAAAAAGATTATTTTTACATATGCTGATATACTTTTGGATTGTAAGAACTGAAAATCATCCTGAAATAAAAGTGTTTTTTATAATTTGTTCGCAAGATTGTAGATTCTACACGTTTCATACGACACTCGTGTGTCTGAAATAGATACTTTTAATGCATTTTAATCCATGTATAGAGAAAAACTGATCTGTAGATCGAAATTAAAAATTTTTTTTATCATACATTTCTGGGTTGTACTGAGAATTTTTAAAAGGTATACTTTAAAGTTACACCCCTTACATATTTTTCAAAAATGTTTAATGACGTGGAACTTTCAGAAAAATTTTATATATCATCAACTTGATTCTTGCGCCATTCGATTCGTCTCCCAGAAGCCTTATTATTTACCTCGATATCGTTTACCGAATTACCAATATTGAATCGAGCGAAAACTCAGTGAACACTTTTATGTGCTCTGATACCTCCTTTCAGGAAAAGGCTACTGTGCTTAAAGTTGGTACACATTTTTTTTCTTAAAGTCTCTTCATGGACTACAAAGGAAATATTGTTTTCCATATCTCGGATATTAAAAGTTGCTGCTATAGGAATGCTCGATATACTATATTTGAAGATCGATTTTCGATTCCGGGCGAGGCGAGAGTTGAAGTGGATCCTCGAGTCCGACGGACGGGGAGGGTGGATGAATTGTCAGCCCGGAAGCTTCATTATCTTACAATCGAATGCGCCTCGTTAACCACGTGTCCTGGACGCGAGATATTTTCCATTTTTACAGATCTCAAAAAGACAACAACAACAAAAAAATGCGAAAAAAGTGTGCAATACTTTTCAGAGTTGGTTAGAATTGAAGGAGAAGCGAGACGTATAACTGTCTCAAAAAAAAAATAAGGGCGCAAGCGAGAAAAATAGCCGCGACGAGTATCGAGCCCGGAGAACGATCCAGGGCGGTATTTTCCGTGTGAAATGCTCGTGCTGATGCCGGATCCGATGCGGAGAAAGAATCGTAACCTTCGACGGGAGGTAGCCCACCGCGAAACAGGACACACAGCCTCGGTGCGAGCTCGTACACGTGTACGCGCGGGACGAACACGGTGGCTGCGGACAACGCGGTAGTCGGCCTAGGGCACGATAAATAACGCGACGGGTTAAATAAAGTGGCGTGAGAGTGAGCTCGGTTGCCAGGCGCAGACCTGATTACCATCCTGGTGTTGGTACGAACCGTGGGCGCGCGTATATGATGCAGCGATGCGCGCTCCAACACACGCGACGAAAAGGCCGCGCGTACACGCAGAACACACGCCCGTATCGAGGCGATCTTTTTCGGAGCTCGGATTCTCCACGGCGGATCTTCGGACGCGGCTCGAATCGGTGTGCTACTGCGGGCACAGAATCGCGAGGTTAACTGTACAAGATATATAGCCGAAGCGCGGTACAAACCGCGATACAATTTGTGTAAACTGGTGAACGTAGGTGCGGCTTCGTAAACCGTAGTTCTGGCCGTCTCTGTCTCTGGCTCGCTCTATCCATTTCCCCGGCGTCTCCCTCGCTCGCCGGAATGCCGCTGTGTTTCTTGGTACGTCGTATAAGCGCCCTACTATTTTCCGCACTGTATATATAGTCGCTTGTTGCAATGGTAGATACTCACGCGGCAGCAACTCGGTAACAGCCGCATCGCTAAGCCAGATAAACACGCTGGTACGCCGGTTTAATAGGCACATTTGCCTATCTTGACTCTATACCCCTTTAGTTTGTCAGAACAAGAACAAGGGAAGAGTCGAGCCAGAGGGAGAGAGAAACTCATCCAAATGTACCTCTGTTTGACAAGGATGAGAATGCAACCGGGTCTCTCTGCTTGATCCTCGTTCTATACGCAGCCACGGTATCCAAATGGTCATCATCGTCACGAAATGTTACGGTCCCGTATAGTACCAACTCTACCGTCCTATTATTATCAACTCTCCTTTTGGTGAACTTGGCAAGAAAGTTTTCCCCGCTAATGTCTTGACTTCGAAGTCTCCTCGAATTTGAGATTTCGCGTGTAAATACGGCAAATAAATATTGCTGGGCTCGTCGGAAAGCTTATTCAGGTAGAAGGTGCGATTGATGAAAGAAAAAAACCTCGCGATATATTTGTTCGAATAACAACAACGTGTCGTCAACTGTTATAATCTCCTGCAATGAATATTAAGTTTTATAGAGTCTAAGCTGATACTCTCTGATTCAAGTAGTTTGAACTCCGGGATAATGTCTAAGTTATCAACTTTGAGAACAACATTTAAAGAGGAACGAAATGGTCTCCGCTTTCTCAGCCGGAAGCATGTTTCCGGGTCGAATCTAAATCTGTCCACGTATTCAGGGTTTTAGGGTCCAACGGATGAACAAATGGTCCGTGACACGGTCAACGGCCATTCCGAGCCGTGTGGATAAGCAATAGAAGCCCCATGTGCATGTCTCGTTCTTGGGAGCGCACACAATGAAATTGTCTTCAGGACAGTTTCTCAAACATCTACATTCGAAACGACGTGATCGTCGGAATTGCCTGATGTAACTATCTTCCAGATTTCGCTTAAAAAATCATGTCGTGAATCTCGAGTTATCTGTAAGAGGTGTGAAATATCAGTCTTGAATTTGTAAAAAAAAATAAACGTTCAGACATGGAGCGGCGCTTTAGATAATAGTGACACCTAATGAGGACTTGGGTATCTTTGGAGTTACTTGATCGATGGACACCGACACTTTTATCAAAGCGTGGTATTCAGAGAAAGAATTCCGTTAGTTTGCGGTTGAGTCTCTATGGAGCTCTGCGATAGTATGTGTGATGAAATAATCGTGATAAGAAATGGCTGGTGGTGGGGAAGGGGGAGATGCTTTGGCCCTGAACCAAGGATTCAACCACCCATCACATGAGCAATTATCTCGGCGAGTGCGGAGCTGCCGGGCGAAAGGTAAAGAGTGAGAAAGAGAGGAGGAGCAGAAGGGATAGAGGGATAGGAGAAGACGATAAAAAAGAATGGAAAGGGGTAGACATTCCACTTAACTCCCGAGCACACTTTGGTACAGCAGGCTGCGGCATGCCGTTGCTTTGCTCTTTCTTTCTCTCTCTTTCCTTTTCATGGTTTTCTCCGTTGGAATACTATATGGATCTCGGGGCACGTTGAGGTCACTGAGGTCTTGGGAAGCACCCACTTGGCAGCCGTCCTACCCGCGGGCTCTGCTAGTAAGCGATTGCATGTTTCGCGGGTGAACGGGAGACCGAAATCGAGACGGAACTTAGCGAGACGGTCGAAATAATCCGAGCCTCGAACTTTGTCTTTATCGCTCCTGCAACGAGAGTTTTTTAATTCCGAGGTCAGTAACACCCGGTGCGTGTCCAACGCGACAAGTTTACCTCGGACATTTGGATAAATGGATACGTCATTGTTGTTTAAGCACAAAGTATGAAAAGAGGTGACACCGACTCGTCGCGATGATACCTCCCTTTTCATCCCATAAGGAATATGGAAGTGAAGATCCGGAAGAGTGATAAAGCGAGCAGTTCAACGACATCCGTGAATTTTGCTTTTCACCAGTCGGCAAGCTAACTTATTCTAGAGCTCTCGTATAGCATTTGGCATGTAGCCGAACCAGCACATCCGTAGGGCTGTATAAAACTTTAGAGACTCCAGGCTGACTTTTACCGAGCTCGCGAGTTCGATGCGTTGCACAGCTTGGATTCGCAGTTCGCGATTCCGTCGCAATTTTCGTGTCGTCGCGGACGCTCGTTAGCGTCGATGAAAGCGTCGACTTGGGAGACCGTGACTCGGGCGTTGTTAACACCGTTCTCTCGGCAAGGATTTCCAGAGCATCGTTCAAAAGTACGCGCGGTGGTGAAGCGTTCTCAAACTCGCTGAAACTCCTCTCGGATACAGCGTACACGGTCCGGCCTCGTGTTGTCTGCTTCGCCGTTCCACGCTGTCTCGCTCGAAGCTTCGGGATATGACGAGATCACTCGTCTGGCACCGAAAGGCAAGGTCGAGCCGAGAGCTCGGAAAATCCTGTGCGAGCTTGCGGCGCAGAGAGAACGACGAAGTGGAACGATAAGTCCAGATCTGCGTTCCGTTACGAACGAACAACGGCTTTTCAAGCAGACTGTGTGCGATCTCGTCGCGGTATAATATCCACCGTATGCGGAATATCCCTACAGCTGGGAGAGCTACCGTAACGCTGCTTACGGCAACAGCTACCTCTCCTATGCAAATTTCTATAGCTCCTCATTTCTCACGGCTCGCACTTTCCTCCGCGGTGGGAAACGTGCGCGCAACGACTGACTTTACGGAGATTGCCAACGGAGATGACATCGCGGGAATCCTGGTATTTCCGTACACCGTGCTGTCTTTTCACCGTCACTTTTGCTTCTACCGCACTGCGGCCCTTACAAGACTTTTCTCCTAATGCGCTTCTATAATTTCTCCATTATTTAAATAATCAAAATTTATCGTGTACATAGTTATTTATATTATGGTAGTTATACAGTTTTATCGATTATTTAGGAATTTGTTGAAAATTGGTACAGTCGTTCTTTGATATATTACGCATATGCGTGCCAAATTTTAAGATGTTTTACCACGTTTTATCGTGTACATGGTTATTTATATTAAGGTAGTTATACAGTTTTATCGATTATTTAAGAATTTGTTGAAAATTGGTACAGTCGTTCTTCGATATATTACGCATATGCGTGCCAAATTTTAAGATGTTTTACCACGTAGAAATTGAGATATTTATTGTTAAAAATCCCTAATTTAGTGCTCTTCCATAAGAGCGCCCATGTTAAATATTGCCATTTTCAATATTAAATATCTTAAAATCTAGATGGTGAACTTTCTTAAAATTTTGCACAGCTCTTTATTGTACTTCAAAGAAGCTTCTTTTAGTTTTTTAAATAAATCCTAAGATTATGATTTTTTAAATTTTCATACGTACGTAGCAAGTACAAGTCGCCTTGGATGACCTTGAATTTTAAGTATATTGTTTTTGAAACAATTTGCAATAACTTTTCTTAATAAACTTAAACTCTAAAACCACATGATTCGGAGATAAATTAAAATAAAAACTTTTAATTTGACTGTACCTATAGAACTACCTTAAGTAAAATATTTAATTTATTAATATATGTACAGATGACAACGTAGCAAAATTACGTTCGTCATATTGATTTGTATATTTATTAATCTTTTGTATTCATGATGCAATTGGACCAATTAATAGAAGTACTCTAGTTACAGTGGACTAGAGACTTTCAATATGTTGCTGTGTGGATTAGTTTGAAGATTTTTGAGATCCATATTACGAACTTGTTTTACTTTATCACACTGTTGTTCAAAATTACTTTCTTCAAATCAATATATCTTCTCGGACACGTTTCGAACATGAGCATAGTGAGTGCACCACATCAGTTCTTACAATCCATAGAATGCAATATTATATAATTAAGGTAGGAGTCACGTGACAGTCTATTCAAAAGTTTGGCTGTACATATTAACTAAATGTAAAATTATCACTTGAATTTCCTTGAGACAGAATATTTTCAAAATTTCTACTGATCTTCTTTAATATCATATTAACATGTATGCAAAATTTAAAGAGGCTTCACCATGTGGTTGTCGAAATGTTTATTTTTAAAAATTGTCACTTATTTTAACATGGGCTCATATGAGAGATCTAAAAATGTGACAACTTTCAACAATTAATATCTCGATTACTAGATGATGAAGCTTCATAAAATTTGGCATACATTTCGACATGACTTCAAAAAAGATTTGTGCAAATTTTTAAGAAATACTGTCTCAAACGATTTTACGCGACTCCTACCTTAAAAGCAACGGATAGCGTTGAGGTTGCGTTGATGAGGAAATAACATTGAACGTCGAACAACTTTTTACTCATACCCTATAGCATGACGTTAAACATAGTTCCTAAAGAAAGTTACACATCGAACAAAGAATAAAAATAAAAATAAAACGTGTGTTAAATTCGGTGTAATCATTTGAAAAATTGAATTTTTCTTTCCGAGCAAAATTTTTCTTTCTCTGTGTAAACAAGGTAAAACATATGTACTTGAAGTTGTATTCTCGATATGGCGGGATATCAAGTGAAACGCGGAATCATAAATTTCATTTTATAGATAAGTTACAAGCTTTCGCAGTTTGTAATTAACGCGTCCTGGGGGCTCGAAGGCGCGGATAAGTCGCGCAGATACGAACTTTGCGCGAGGCGAACCACGTGTTGCAGGCTGCCTGCCGTTTTGCCGGGTTTCATGTGTGTACCTATGGGTTGTGAAGCTCGAAACGCGTCGAGGGAACGCGTCTCCGCGGAGCGAACAACGAGACCGGCGGAATCTGTGTGCGGAAGAAAACGAGGGTGATGAGTGCGAATTCGTACCTCCGCATCGACAAATAAGTCTCGTTGTATCGCGTTGACGAATTGTCTCGCGCGTCGCACCATTTCCGCGGAAGCTCAGCCCCTGCCATCCGATTCTCCCGTCACAGTAAAATCTCCGTCGCGTTTCTCCCTTTCCCGCCACACCCTGAAGTCTCCGAGGATTTCTTACGCGCGTGGCGACTTTTTCCCTCCGCGTTATCTCGCTCCGCGATATAGTTAACTGTTGTTATTCAAACAACGACAATTCGCTCGAGTGAAGAGCGACCGAAACTTCCGTCATTGAGACGGCTGTTAAACGCACATTCGCTCATTCGTTATTTATCGTCGCATTTGCACGCGCAATAATGGAACCACTCGCGCTTGGTACACTCGCAACGGTATAAAACGGAGACACGATAAGACGGAGAAGTCCGCAATACGCGGAGAGTGTGTCTTATTCCCCGGTATCGATGTACGAAAAGCGACTCTACGAACTCAACTCGTCTTTTCAGCTGACGTCGAGAATTTACAGCCGTGCCTTTATATACACACGCGGCAAAACGAAGAATGATGGATGAGCCGCAGCAGTAATATATCGCTCTCAGAAACAAAACGGATATCTACCGGAGCTTTCGGAAATTCTTCATCGTGGAAAAGCTGAAAGATTCTTTTGTTATAAAGTCTCGAGATATGGAAAGAGCGCGCATTTGCGGGCATCAAACTTTTCCGCCGCGACGTACGAGGGCGTATATATACGCGCGTATTTCCTAACTGTACGTGGTGAATTTTATGTATTTTCTCCAACAGTATACGTGATGCATGAATGGACGTAAGCTTCGAAGATATTCGTGTGTACTCTCGAGACGCAACGCGTTTTCCCCGTTCACGTCGGCTCTTTTCGCAAAACATGCTCCCCCAGCTCTATGGATGCGGTTTTGGCAAGGACTCGACCGCTCGTTTCTCTCCTCGTCATTAATCTAGCTTTTCCATGGGCCTGCGGCTAGCCTCTGCACTTCTCACTTTCCACTCTCTCTCTCTCTCTCTATTCTTTTTTCTTCCCCGCAACGTCGGTATTATACGTACCATGAGTTATTACTTTGACGAGCATTAAGACCACATTGGTTATATCAGCAACATCACGTTTCCGTGAGTTTATGAAAAATAGAGTCCGGGAGGAAAAAAAAATTAAGTTACGCGGATGATGGACCACACTCTGCGACTCGCGCGATTCTTCTTGATTTCTCGCAAGACTGTATATATATTTAGTCCGAGACGACGAAAAAAAAGATAAAAAAAGGCCAGAGATTGATTTCGCTTTAAATCAAAGTTATACGAGCGATTCTATACATTTTTTTTTCTCTTGTCTCTCGATGATTTCAGCTCTCTCGATACTTTCTCCCGCGTGTGAGACGCTGAAATCAATTGAACAACTCGCGGAGCGTTCTCGCCGAGAAGACGACTCACTCGCACCACGCGTACAGTCGATGCACGCTGTGTTATAAAAATAATAATGATAAGGATAATAATAATGAGAGGCTCTCGGTATTATTCGCTCGTAGAGTCACGGCTCGTCGAGCATAACGCCAGGGGGAGAAAGAAAGAAAGAAAGAAAGAAAGAGAGAGAAGACGCCTCCGGGCACCAGACAACAATGAATTCACCACCAATATCGCGTTTGAGTTCCTTTCACCTCGCGTATTCCTTATTCCCATGTACTCTCATCATATCCTATTCACGTATCCTTCGTCATCGTTGCTTGCATACTTCGCCCTTTTTCGCTTCTGCCGTATCTCGATCGACTCTCGAAACGATCGAATTAATAACGACGTCGGTTAACTCCAGAAGTATATATTCGCGAGCCAACTCCGACGCGATGAGCACCATTTTTCATTATTCCCCCGTGTGTATAGCATCAGCTAGACACTCCCTCTTTCGCTTTTCTCTCCAACCAAGGGCGTCGCCTCGAACTCTCGAATTTTGGCGATCCTATATTTAATTTTCATTCGGGAAGAAATCCGTAAAATATCTTGCCTGGAATTGCCTGGATTGAAGGAGGCGCTTACATTGCTTCTAATAAACAGCGGGATACTCGCAGTGAAAATGTGCGTACAAGAGGAAAATTATCGGAGCTTTCGCACAGCACTCTCGGTATATATACACGTATAGTGAAAAAGAGAGAGAGAGAGATAGAGCAAGTGCAAAACATCAGGTAGGAAATTCACTGATGGTATTTGCGCCAAAGTCTCTTGCGTAATAAAATGAAATTAGCCGGGGCGTTTCGGGTGTCTTGGATGCCTGGCACGCCGGGATGCGTCGGAGAAGAGCGGTTTAATCGAGGGCAAGGAAGAGCGAGAGAGACTCCGATACGAGGCATCAGATGGAAATAGAGCACACACAAGCCAGGAGAGAGAACGAAGGGGGTGCGAAATAATCGGGTGGCTCGCAATGAGGTACGAAAGGTCCTCCGGGCGGTGGAATATCTGCCATAAAGAGGACCAGAGAGTGAGGTGCGAGAATAAGAGGAAAATACGAGAAAAGGGAGGATAAAAAGAGAGAAGAGAGAGAGAGAGAGAGCGGCAATGACGAGCGCCACCTCGATTTCGCACGCCGTTGGATTACGATTCGAACTCGCCGACGCGACGTCCTTCTCCGAGGGCCCTCCGGGATTTCCGTGTGCAATTGCTACCTCTTGTGAATACGAGAGAGAGAGAGAGAGGGAACGTCCTGTCTTTCCCTTCTGTTACCCTTCTCCTTCTCCATTTCTGTCTTCCTTCTCCCTTTTATTCTCATTCCCCGTGTACGTATCCCCGGCTTATATTCTCGTAGCTGCGAACACCCGCGATATCAGACTTTGAACACGACTATGCTACCGCCGGGGCTCGTAATCATTATAGCACTATTATTTCTATTTTTATAATACAAATCTCCTCTAGCCGAAAGCCTGCTTTCTTGAAAACTTTTCCTCTCCGGAGCGCGACGAACGATATAACGCAAAATTCGCATCCTCTCTCTCTCTCTTTCTCTCTTACCCGAGACGCGATCTCGTCCTGTTCGCGGCAGGATAATTATACGAACTGGTACAGGAGAATCGTGGATCTGACTTTTCGGATATCGATTCTTCGGAAATCTTATTTTCTTCTTTTTTTTCAGGCTATACTTTCGCTCGTGCGATCTTAATTTCGCTTATATACTCGGGGAATCGATGATTTCTTCGTCCCGTGACGAATATCGCGGTCCGAAGGAAATTCAGGAGAGAGATAATGTTTTTCTCAGTCACCGATGATGCTGCGATATTGCATCGGTGCTTCCGCGTCTTTCCCATCAGTCCCCTGTTTCGCCCGAAACGACAAGCTCGATAGTGCCCACTCTCGGATTAATCTACTTTCCGATTTCCTCTTCCGCGCCTATCCACCGCTCTTTTTCTCCCTTTCGCACTGTATCCCTCTCCTATACCGGTTACCGCACTTTTCCTCCCTTTTTTTCCGCTTTCACCGGTAGGTGAAAGCTCCTCTGCGCACTCTGCTTGGGTTTATCCGCTTCGTTCCTTTCTCTCTTTTTTTCCTTCCCGTCGGAGCATCTCGCCACATTTTCCGCCTTGTCCCTTTTATCCCTTATTCTAGAATTACGAAAAACAACTTTTCCTTTTCCACGTATTTGAACTGATATTTTGCGATTCTTCTAGGAGCGCATATTTCATACATAACCGTGCATAATGCCCTCTATTTGATCACTAAATTTCCTGTAAATAACAAAAATGTTACTTATACGGGACGCAATCCAAGAATTCATATTGAAAAATTGAAAAAACTAATCCAAAAGTCAATTTTTTGACTCATTCGATGTGAATTCTTGGATTTCACCACGCATAATTATCATTTTCGTTATCTATGGAAAATTTACGATCGAATGGGCTCTTAAAATCGAAAAAAAATTTCAAGAAATTTGGTGAGTCACACTGTGTCTCGTAGACAGATGAAAATTTCAATTTGCGATATCTTTTCTTTCTCTTGACCAAATCAACTTTATTAAGAGTGATTCTTAAAGTTTTTTGCAAAACGAAGTGAATGATGCAGGAATTATGTTAATATATCAATTATTTTAAAAGTCATCACGTCTTGAAGGTTTTCGAAAAAATAGAAAAGCTTCTTCCTTTTTGATAATTTTGAATCAATGTTTTGCTGTTTTTCTAGGCGCATACTTCATACAACTATACGCATTCGCTTTATTTCTATAAATCGATTAGAGGTCTCGCATGTTTTTTTTTTTAATAAAAATGAAAAACGCATGGGAAATTTAGACGAATTTAAAATTGGCATATGAGATTTTTAAATGGCTCAGAAAAATCTTGGTACACATAAATTTTGATTAAGAATTCATATTTTGATATATATAATACCGGTGATTATTTTCGTAAATGATTTTTGGTTCATCAGTCACCATAATATAAAAATATAATTGTCATTTGAGAAATAACATCGATTCTTCTAACAGCTTATTTTTCCTCTACACAAGTAGTCTGGAAAGAAAACACGCTATCGAAGAGAGTGTCAAAGAAATATCGAGTGAATTGAGGCGTGAGTGAGAGTATGTTATGGCGAGAGTGTATCAAGTGGTAGAGAGAGTCTTTCCATCGTTCAAATGCATTGGCAGCGATTTTGCGAAGTTTATCTTTTCGCGAAAGCACCTCAATTTCTCGAGTACATATACGACGTTCCATTTACTTTTGAACTCGCCGAATAACTCTCCGAACGAAATAAAAGTACAAATTAGATAAAATAGTTGGTAAAATAAAATCGGATGAATGTAAACATTATTTTCGATGAAAAATGAAGAAATAAGGTAAACGTCCCAATAGTTGGACAATTTTTGTCATATTATTTCTAATATTTGCATGATTTTTTTCTCAATAAAATCTTATGGATTATTTTTCCTGTACGAAGGAGTGTATTTTTCATAACGTTAATTTATTGGAAAAAACTCGCTCAATCCTAGAAACAGGATCGATTATTTGTTCAATTATCATTGGGACATTCTACATATTTAAACATTCAAGTATTTATTTACGAAAAATATTATCTAAAATTAACGCATAAAATGAGTTTTGAATCGCTATAAAATATCAGACAATAGTTTAGATATGAATTTGAAACCGATTTTTTAATTTGAATATTAAAAAAAAATCATAAAGTGAGAAAGCCCTTAGCTATCCAACTATTGAAACGTTTACCTTAGCAAAAAAAAAATGGCAGGATTTAGGGAATGATGGAAAACTGAAAAATGTAGAAATAAATGGGACGAGGACACAGGACGACGGTGAGTCGTTGATATCCCTCGGGTCGAATATCGGACGTCTCGTTTCGACGACTTTAATCGTCGAATGCCTCTCTCTTTTTCCAGCTCGGTCTCGTTCGCTCTTGCTTCTAACGACGCGAGAGGGGTCTCTCTTCGCGCACGATGTGCCGTAAGTGCAAAGTGGTGTTCTTGTCCGGGAAACGCGCATGCGAAAGGTTACTCCTGTATTCCTCCGGTAACACTCCCCGTAATACCTTTTGCCCTTGCCCGTTCCCCTGCACACCCTTTTTCCTTCGGTCCGGATGACCAGTTCACCACTTTTCGGTACAGTACCGGTCGAAAGTGACGTTTCGGGAGAGATGAGCGAAGCTTCACCACCGAAACTGATCCCCGGTTTGTCTCTTCCTTCCGCGTCGCTCATCCTGCCTTCGACTTCTCCCACAACTGGCCGTTTTGCGCGAGAGAAATTGAGAGAGCACTCGCTTTGTATCTCTGCATTTCGAATCCCCTCCGGGCGCTCGCGTCTCTCCAAAGTCCCCGAAACTCCCGCTCGTCACTCTTCATGCGAAACCGACGACGAGAGATTGAATGACGAATCTTCCTCCTGCTTTTTCGCCTCTGAACGCGAATTCGTACTTTCGAATGTGAAAACAGAGTGATGGGAACTCTCGTCAATTATACTATATATTTGGCTGGACACTTTTTTTAATGAATGGCAACTCGAGGGGATGAAATATTTTTGGGCGACACGATTCTTCGTCACGCATTATTATCGTCTCTCATCGCGTGTGCTACATTTATTCTCGAATTGGAAACAAGAGTGGACATCAGGAAGCGCAGAAAAATATTCCCTTTTTTCCGTTTGAATCAATAAACTACTTCACGGAAGAAGAATTGTCTATTGATTTTCAGGAGGAAAAGGGAGAAAATGAGAACCTTCATTCTCCAAAGTATCTTTCCTCCTTATTTCCACGCGAGAGCAGAGGTACAGTTTGCACGAGAAAATACGGAAAGTTGGGGGTATCGGCGTCGATGACTGAGAAAAGGGAGCGATTTCGAATGTAACGAGTGCCAGTGAGGAAGCTCTCGATATGAATTCAAAGGAACACGAGCGTAATTTATTTTGCTCGCTCGGCCACGAAACTTTACCCTCCGGCTAATTAATAAAAGTAATCGAATGAAAAGCTCTCTCTCTCTCTCTCTCTGCAGTAATGTTTATGAATACGTACATTTTTTTCACGTGTACGTGTATGTACGGTATTCTCGGTGGATATACGTAAATTGATACTGGAAGAACACGAGACTCGAGCGTAGTCGAGTGTCGACATGGTCGTATAAGAGAGCGCCAGAAAGAGGAAAGAAGAGGAGGAGAGAGGGAGAGGGGGAGCCCGTTTGCCAAAGGCAGGTGAGCCCAGCTGCTGTGAGTGGATTAAACTGAGGTAATCAACGCAAATTGATAATCCTACTTTCCGGGTCTATAGGAATAAGGGCCGAACTGAGACTCGAGAAACACACAGACGCAGGCACATATATATATATATACTCAAAGCTTCCCAACTCGACGTCTCCGGCGATCTCCCGTTTTCAGATTCCTTAGACTCCGTTTCAAGGTATCGAGCGTTTTTCGTTTCTTTTATTCTCTTTTCTTTTTTCGCTGGATCCCTTTTAGGTACTTTCTTTTTCCCTGCGAAATTCTTGCCTTCACGAACTTCCCATCTCTGGTTTCTCTCAGCTTTGATGAATCATTGAATAAATTTCACCGGCGTTCGATGAAAGTCTCGAGGAATGAAAATTTAGAAAAAAGAAAATGTTGGAACCGTGTTATAAGTGGATTAGAACAATGGCCGATTCCTTGTACACTCTCAAGAAGAGAGAGAAAGATGAGGCTCTCTGTTATCCGGGAATATTAGGGGTGAAATTTTCAAAATTCAGTTTTATCAGATCGGAAAGCGGGATACATATGTATTGGTGCGTAAATTAGTTCTTTCTGGCGACACGCACAGTTGTTCCGGTAATTTTATCCTCTCGTTTGTCGTATACGCATTCGGGATCGAATAAGCGAGGAACTTGTTTTACCAATGCCCGGTACGACTCCTGTGGATTTTACGAAGCCGAGAGTTATTCGTTCAACAGGACGGAACCGTGCGCGCCCCGAAAAAAACGGGAGGAAAACAGGAAAAAAGTGAGAAAAAGGAACGAGAGCGTCGATTGAGCTTCGCACGAGCGAGAGATTCAAACGTGAATAAAGAAGGAAAAAAAAACAAAATCCGGATTGGCTGTATATCGGAGACCCTCAATCGCATCCATTCGCCCTGCTGCCACACCGGAGAAAGGAAAGCTAATCGTATTTCTTTCCACGGAATACCAATGCCCTGCTATTATTTCCGCCGCTGGAAGTCCTCTCGGTTCCACCATGCTCGCACCAGCTTCCGAAAAGCACTCGAATTCTTCGCCTACACGTCTGTCGGCAAATTCTCAATTAAACGAGACATTTTTTAGTCACGCTGTTTGCACTTGTACACTCTTTTTTTCCAGACACCTCTTTCGTGTCTCATACTCTATTTTTCATGTCTGGAAGCATCAAGAAATACGTCGTGAGGATTCAACGCGAGAAACAAAAGCTGCGCGCGACAGGAAAATTACGTTCAAGAGGTTTGGAAGCTTTGACCATTTCGAAAAGCTCTTATTCCTTAACATTAAAAATAAATATGGGACGTGCGGATCCGAGAAGGAAACGCATTTTCTCTAATCACACTTACGCTCCTTCGCCCTTCCATCATTTTATCTCGCTCTCTCTCTCTCTCTCTCTTATCCTTTCGCCCTTATAATGAAATAAACACAAGAGTCTATATACGGGCTCGAGCGCTTTTGCGCGGTGCTTGTACGCCGCCGAGTCGACGCTGATTGCAGTAGAGTTGCCACAAAGCTTAACGACTTCGTTAACAACCGCTCTCTCGCGAAGCAAGCAGCAGCACCGAGAGGAGATCGTCCGGGCGGCTCTTTTGTGCCGGTAACTATTTCGAGAGATATAGACAGAGAAAGAGAGAGAGAGAGAGAGGGGCAGAGCGCGAGGGGAGATCGGAACAACTCTTGGCCACTCTCTGTTTTGTCTACTACAAACTCGCCCCGTCTCCTTCCTCTTATGAAGAATGTGTGTGGTCACGACACAATACAAGTCGAAGCCATGCATCGCTTCGCACGAGTCTATCATACTTTAGTCTCTGAAACCTGCTTGACAAGGAATTTTCATTTCCAGTCATTTATTTTTCACCTTTTATTTTTTCCCAGAAACAAAAATTGCTTAAATTCCGTTGCCAGAAATTCTTCTTTTGTTTTCCACAGGATTTGCATGTTTCGAGCTTATGTTGACGTTTACGAGTCGACGAGAAATAGTTTTACTTTGCTGATCTCGCGAAAACTTTCAACTCCCGATGGGGTAAAATAGGAAATCAAGTTATATATATATATGTTGGTAAACGTGTATATATAGAGTTTGCAAAAATGGCTGCTGATTCGGCAAATATTATTTGTTAAGCTTCGTTTGATGTTGGGACGAAATATAGATCCCCGCACTGTACCGCCAGACAATTTTGCTCCGGCAGCAGTTCTGATTTTGCCTCAGTTCCATCATTTAGGGTTTTGCTAATTACACATCTGCGCAATCCATCACGATCCACTCTCCCGTATGCATTCGAGGTACGTTTCGAATCGATATATGTCAAGAATTTATTAGAAATACAGTCGATTCTAAAAATAAATTTTATACAGATTTAAGGTGGTCCGTTGATTTTTGTCTATCCAACATTTTGTGATGAAATTTGGTGTATGTTGAGATTAATATGTTACTTGTCTTGTGTCCAAATTTTAATATAATTCGCTTGCTAGAAATTGAGATAGTAATTCATCTTAAAAATGAGAAATTTTCGCTATCTCTCATAAGCCTTATGTTAAAAGTCGTGATTTTTGACAATAAATATTTCGATTTCTAGACAGTGAAGTTTCTTTAAATCTGGCATACCTTCTAATATTACACCAAAGAACGTTAATACAAATTTTGAATCAAATATCTTGGAAAAAATTTCGATCAATAATTTTGCCTCAACATTGCATTATACATATATTTATGAACCTATATTCTTTCTCGTAAAAAAAATTCATGAAAAATAGTATATACGTACACAATTTTATATATATTTGATTTGATAATTCACGAGAGCTTCAAAGATCGTTTATCATGAAGAAAATAATTAAATTCAATATTTGCCGATCGTTCGACTCGTACATTCCCGGTTTAATCTCGTCTTGCCCGTTAATATACTTGAGAGGATCTAATTTTGTAACTCCAGCAAAATATTCTGCCGGCTTAGCAAATAAATGTGCTGCGCACGTTTCGCTGTTCTAGCGTTATATATATATATACACCGAGCTCGGCGTATAGATCATTCGCACGAAAAATTTTTCTCCCTCGCTTCCTGTACACGGTGCACCTTGGCGAAAATATTTCTGCAACCCGAATAAAAATTCTTACTCTCCAGAACGGTAAAACGTGTCACGAGGAAAAATAGTGGGAATACCCATTTTTCGAAATTCAATTTCTGACAACTATTTCTGAGAGGTGAAGAAAAAATGGAACAAACGCGTTTCTATGTGCGTTTTCTCATGAAGTAATAGATTGGGAAAAAAAAACAATTTTATTTCTATACGACGCAAACCGACGCGTTATTTTAACGAAAGAATAAAAATAAGAAAAGATGGTTGATGCTGGGAACCGAGGCGTCCACGCGAGTGTGTGTTTCGCGGGATATAACGAGCCGGGAGAGCAAAATAAGCGGACGGCGGAGAGAAGGATCGAAAGCGGGATACCTCGGGAGGGCCGAGATCTTTTCTCGCGTCGTTCCAGACGGAGGGATCAGAAAAGAACGAGCCGAGTCCGAGATGGTCACGCGTTGTGTTAGTTCCCTCTTTTGTGTCCCCTTCGCGAAACTTGGGCGGTGGTCGCGCGCACTCGACGAGCTCGACTATATAACGCGGAGTTGAGAATCGTCGAGCGAGAAGGAGGGAAAAAGAGATGAAGGAGAGTTGGCCTGAGGAGAGGCCGACCTTCGCGTCGAATCTCGAGTTACAACAAGTGGTCGTGGTCGCGACAGAGAAAGGAATAAGAGAAAGAGGGACGACGCGAAAGAGGAATTCTCCATTTGGCCTCAACGTCGTCGTCGTCGTCGTTGTTTCTCGTTGTTGAGTTTCGCGGACGAAATCCATCGGGAAAGATCAGGCGAGTGCAACGCGAGATTCGCGTACGCGCACTCTTCGCGTGATCCGATAAATACTCCGTTGCGCAATAATTTAATATACTCGCGACCATATCGATTTTCTTACCGCTCGATCCGATTTTACTCTATTTCTCCTTCAATTTAATATACCGATTAGTCTATAATTATTTTGTGCCAATTAAATAAATTCGAGATGAATATCGTACACGCGAATCTCAACATTTATGTACTCAGAGGAAAGCACGCGCCATCTTTTTTTTAGCCAATAGAGAATAATGCGTAATTTATCAAATTACGATTGAAATGAATTGAAATATTATTCCGCTGGAGATTAAGCGAGCAATAGGAGGGAAATTGGATAGTTCTGGAGAGTGCAAAAACTATTGTGACGGAAGAGAGAAAATTGGGGGAAAAACGAGAGACAAAAAGCGAAGCCCATTTTATTGCGGCAATTCGTTTGTCTCGCGAAGTGATCTCACCCTAATTTGTCAGAAAATTTGTCTAGCTGGCTGTTTGCCACGACTCCGGTGGCCCACTTTTCTTTTTGCAGATTCACAGAGAGAATCTGCATAAAATAAAAACAAAATAAAGTTTAGAAATGAGAGTTTTCGTTAATTATTTTCATTGATATGCGGAAGGTTCTAACATTCGCGACAAAACGCTCGCGATTGCTTCGAATCTTTTATTGCTTCGTCGGACACAAATCAACGGTTCCTCCCGGCCGATACATTTCTCTCGCGAATGCCATCATTATCTTTTTTTTCGCTCTTCTTTTTTTCCCTGCCGTGTGTGTGTGTGATGGAACACAACGGTCGCAGTTTTGCCTGGTTTTTCTTTACTTTGTTTTCTCGCGTGGCCGGCAAACGGTGAATCCATTTTCTCTTTTTCTCGCGTCGTGTCCGCCGGAGAGCAAATTCCAGTTGTAAATTCTGCACTGCGCGCATTTTCCACGGGGCTGGGAAGAGCGAGACGAGCGGGGCGAGAATAGGAAGGAAAAGGGTCGGGGGTTGAGGTCCTGCTGATATTAACTACCCTCTTCTCTCCCTCTATATTTTCTCTCGTTCTCTCTGATATGGAATACACTCGCACCGCGGTACTTCATCCCGATATGCAAAGTTTTTTGCCCGCGTTGCCCTCGACCTCGTCTCCATGAATTACATTGCGCGAATCCGAAAATTACCACTATACGCGTACACAAAGGTGTGCTTATAAACGCACCCAACCTTCGCAAATGCTTTTTTCCGAACGTAAAAGCACGTTAACACTTTTTTTTCAGTTATACAAATTAATTTTTTAATATTTTCGGAATATATACCGTTAAATCCTTTTAGCGCACTCGAAAATTTGCAATTTAAGGTAGTTCTCTTTGTTAATTTGCGAGAATAATTTAATTAAGAAAAGTTGTTGCAAATTGACTAAAGAACAACGTACTCTAAATTCAAGCTCATCCAAGGTCGGGTATATACTTGGTACATGATTTAAAAAATTTTGAAACAATTTTATTTAAGATTTTTAAAAAAAAACGAAACAAAGTTTTTTTAATGTTGTATAAAAATCTGTGCAAAATTTCAAGAAGTTTCATCATCTAGAAGTCAAAATATTAAAAGTTGAACAGGATAACATCAAACACACATGCTCTTATTATAGAAGAGTACGAAAAATCATGATTTTCAACAATAAATATATCTTGACTTCTACGCGGTAAAAACCTTTTAAAATTTGGACCACACATTCAGATCACATTCAAGAAGATTTGAGCAAATTTTAAAGAAAATTTGTCGAAATTTATTTTTTACGAGAACTATTACTTTAAAAATTATAATACATATGTATAAAAAGTTCAAAATATCGCTCCAATTTTCAGATTATTTCAAATGTCTTCGTTCAATGAAAAATTGTTTAAATTAAAAGTGCAATGAGGTTACCGAGTATCTAGAAACTCGTTTCGATTAACCTTGATTCAACAATGAAGAACCTACACAGGCGGAGGTTGAGGAAAATGTACGTGGGAGAGAATCGAGTATAACATTGCTCTGACAATGAGACTCGCGCATTTGTAACTCGCATTATATACGTGCTGCATCGCACGTGGGTTTCAGCAGATTTATACACCGTCCTTTCCACGACAAAATCACACGTGCCAATTTAGTCATTTCGATAACGAGCGCTTTTCCTCTCTGTGTAAAACAACTGAAATCGCCGAGACACAATGTTTTCTCTCGTCTCCTAAAATTGCTCTCGCTAAGAATTCATTTTTCATTTGAATAATATTTCAATTAAATTCTATATTCCAACTGAAATGTAGTGTGTGCGAAATGGAAGAGTGCTTTTGCTTCGTTGCTTCACTCGACTCGTTAACGCGCCCAGGGGATTGCGTCATCGCTCAACAGCGATAGAGAAGTTCCAGGTTATCGTCGGGAGATGACGAAAGATTTTGGTGCAAACCCACGCGTAGAAAGAGAACGTTGTTACAGTCAATTCATCGTTTCAATTTCGCATGCATTTTTTAACAGAAATAAAAACGACGTGAGAATGCATCGTTTGAAATAATTAGACGCGTCATAAAACGACACGTTGCATTGTTATAAAATTCTTTTTTTTTTGTGAACATACGTCGTCATATTTCAAAAATAGTTTATTGATATTTGTGTCTGTTGGAAAAAAATGATTTTTCTTTGGATCGTGCGAGGAAGAAGAAGTGGCGCGAGAGGGCGAAATAATGAGAATTTGGATATAGCGTCGTAGATCGCATTTGTTCGTTGCGAGTTTATGTAGGGCAAAATGAAGAAGCTCTCCTCTTTGAAATTCTACAAGCGAGTCTTATTATTTCGTTGTCCTACGATAAAAGTTAGCTCACATATACGAGACGGCGGGTATATATAGTCAGACACACGTGGAAGCACCGACGCGTACGTACAGCCCGACTCCGTTCCTCAACATATGTAAAATGCAAAGAGATCCTGCTTGGAAAATTGGGTTGCTTTGCCTCACGGAGTCTTATTCAGAACACACAGCCCTTTTCTCCTCATCTCTCGCTCGCGCTCTTTCCCCAGCTTATTCTCCTTCCCTTTTTACTCTTCATTTTTCATTATTATTCCGTTCTACATCTCTCCCCTAGAGTCTGAAGTACGCATATTTTTTCTCGAACGTATACGTATATCGATATAACGAAGGATCTCAACGTCATGTCATATACCGAAGAGAAGATGTTCCTTTTTTTTGCAACTTCCTCTCTCGCGTCCACAAATTTATGTCTATACACATCCCAGGCTGTCTCCCGGTATGTGTTTCGATTTTTCTTTCCTTCGTCGCCCCTGTATATATTTTCTAAAGCGCCGGATAGAGAGAGAGAGAGAGAGAGAGAGAGAGAGAGAGAGGCCGAGGGTGAAAGAAAGAGCGACTTCTCTGGACGCACACGAGAGAGTTCGTCGCGCGTTCCTGTACGTGGATGACTCTGACTGAATTTCTGAAGCGCGAGAACCACAGATGCGGGAGATTCCTGTTACTTTGAAAAAATAAGAGGAAAAAAAGAGTGCGAGAGAGAGAGAGAGAGAGAGAGAGAGAATAAGAAACAAAAAGAAAAATAAAGAGCGGGGGGGGGAGCTGCATGGAATAAAAAAATGACAAACCCTTCTCCCTTCCATCTCGATGCTGAGAACGACGTCACGTACGGCAATAAATTCGAGGGTGCATTGACTATTTAAGAATTCAAGCGAGTACACGCGCAAGGATGAGCGAGAGTATAGGGATGAAAAAACGAACAAATCGAGTTTCCTTTATTTTCTCTGTTTTTCCCTCTCTCGACTCTCGCACATTTTTCGGCGAAACAGAGCGTGCACGTGCACGAACGGGCGAAACGAGAAAACGTGGAAAATAATAAGCCCGGCATTTTATCGTCATCGGGAAAACCGCGCGGGCCGGAGGAAAAGGGAGGCAAAATATGATTTTTTTCCCCGGCTCCTCGGCGGTCCTTATTCTACTCGTTTCGCGTTGTCTGTTTCCGGAAAATCCCGCTGGAAGATCGAGAAAACAAAAATTGACGATATATGAAACATTTCGATGCGACTCGCGCGCGAAACAAACGATTTTCTCGGGGGACCCCAGCTGGAACGGGATTAAGAAAAGTCCGGGAGATGCCGACGCGATAGAGGTCGCAACAATATGTTATATATATTTCGCGAGTGAAAGGTAAGAGGCGAGGAGCGACGGAGAGAGAAATAGAGAGAGAGAGAGAGAGAGAGAGAGAGGAAGAGAGCGAGGCAAAAACGATTGGGAAGATTTCCGGTAAGTTCCCGCGGAGTTTCACGGGGCGCTCGAGAGCGCCAGACATATATACGGGAAAAAAGGGGCGAACGGTAAAAATTCCATGTATATATACGCTTATTTTATATACATACACATAGTATATATATATATATATACATATATATAAGCGTCGCATGTATAAAAGAAAGAACGAAGCGGATGCGCGGACAATCCAAGAAAGCTGCTCCTGCGCGGTATCCCGCGCGGAGGAAAAGGCACCGAGCAGTTTCTCGATAAGCTCTCTGGAAGGATTTTATCGCGAAGATATATACCGCATGTATACATATATAGATTCGAATTCTGCGCCAGAGACACGGTCAGCTGCCGTGCTTCAAAATAATCCTCCGGACCCCTTTTACTGCAGACTTTTTATTCCATTATGTTATTTTCATCCTTCCGCCAAAAACTCCGAAATCGTGTGCGTTTATCAACGAATCGATGATATATAAAATACACACTTTGAAAAATATACATAAATATACATTTGTCGTTTTTTAAAAACAAAAACTGCACGTTTCGTGCGATTTAGAAATGTATATTTTCCGAGCTGGTGATAAACAGCGAGAATTGCAAACATCAGTATGGATGGCGATTCTCACGAGGCAGCAGCTCCAAGATCGAGAGTGAAAAAGAGGAGCGAGAAACGCGCGAAAATGAAGAGTAAAGGTGTGTGTTACGAGGAGAAAAGCGTTTCGCAGGGAGACGATATAGCGAAATGGGGGAAAGAAATGAAAAAAAAGAAGAGGAAGAAGAAGAAGAAGAAGAAGAAGAAATGAAGAGAGCGGGAGAGGGAGTTTACGGGAGTGAGAGAAAAAGGTATATATGCATGTATATACATATATATATATAAGCGAGAAAAACGGGAAAAAGGAGTGTTGGCTGGATATAAATCAAGGGAGCTGCGGGAGCGCGCGGCTCTGGCGCGCTTGCTCCACGGCCTATGAATAACTTTGTTATTCCGACCCGTAAAATTGCTCTGTCCTCTCCTCTTCATCCTCCTTCCTCTTTATCTTCCTCTCCCCTCCGCGGAGCTCCCCTCTCTTTTTTCTATACGGAAACAACAGCAAAAATAGACGACCATTTGGTTGAGAGCGACCCGGCGAAAGGGGGATGAACGCGCCGGAGAAAAAAGAGCTCGCGCAGCGATCCTGCTTCTGTATATATATATATATTTTTTTATACTCCACACACACATACAGACACGCGACTATATGCATACACGCCCAGAGCACAGTGGTTTCGAGTTAAAGCTCTCGAGCGCGATGAGAGTCCGCGCGAATGATGGATACTCGCGCAAGGATAACGACGCAAAAAGCTCACACGCCGTTTGACTCGGCCTGTCGAGAAAGAGAGAGAGAGAGAGAGAGACTCGAAATAAAAAGTCCGAGTTTACGAAACATCATCGCGGCTGGAAAGGGGCGCGCGCGGAAAACTCTTGGCGGGCAACGATCCTCGGCGCTCATCCGCCCGGCGTCCTCTGCTCTCTCTCTCTCTTCATCTCATCCCTAGCTCTCATCCTTCTGCCTCGCGGATAGTTTGCATACTTTGATCGTTCACCCATGAGAATCTCTCAAGGTTATACAACTTTGCGCCGATGCTGGGGGTGGCATATCGCATATATATACGCGCGGGAACGCGGAGGTTGCTCCGGGCCCGAACGCAGGAGATGGAAACGCAGTCGAGGAAAAGTATATAGTTGTCGAAGCGAAGTGTTTGGCATGTAACCTGTAGGTCGGAGAAGCTTGCCGGATGAAAACTTTTGCCGATCCTCTCCCGTCGCTTCCCGACTTTCGCCTCTGTACATCCCTTATCTCTGCTTTTCCCGTTTTCCATCTCTCATCTCTCCTCCCCAAGACTTTCCAAGACTTCTTCAGGTGAAAAATAAGAAGCGGAGCGCATATATCTCGCATCCGCGCTTCAGTCCCGCGATGCCCTCCCCCCCCCTCTCTCTCTCTCTCTCTCTCTTTCACTGTTTTCTCATCCCTCCGTCCCGCTCTTTCTCTCTCTCTCTCTCTCTCTCTCTCTCTCTCTCTTTTTTATTATTGTTTCAACGGCTGCGAAACTTTTTATTTTTTCACTCTCGGACTAATAAGTCTCGGGAATGAGGGGGAATAACTCGGGGCTCGCGATCGGGGCTTGAAAAATGAATCGGAACATCGAGAGTTTCGGAGAGTCTTGAAATGAAAAAGAATATAAATCGCAAATTCCGTGTCCGGGGCAAGAAAAACGGGCAGAGAGAGAGAGAGAGAGAAAAAAATAGAGAGAATATAAGGTGAGAATAAGGCAAATGATACGCGAGGAATGATAAAGAAAAGAAGCGCAGGGACGGGAGAGGAAGAAGGGATGAGCAACAGGAAACGATAGCTTCTCGGCGTCGAAATAGGAGCACGAGTGTGAAAGAATTTTCTTCGCAGGAAGAACGTCTGGCGAGAAGAGATAAAGAAGCGTGGAAAATCCACCGGTGAATACTGCGCGAGGAAAACTCGTTGAAATGTTTCGCTGAGGAGAGAAGGAGGAGAGAGTATAGGAACGGGGAGAGTGTGAAAAAACTTATCGGTGTATACGGTTACCACGCACACACGCAGGACACACACTCGGCACGCGCGTATAGAATAAATTTGTATATTGTCGCCGGGCAAGTTGGATTTTCCCTCTCGCTGTCCCACAGGGACTGGGAAGCAGAGGGACGCCATTCTCGCGGGGTCGCCGAAGCAGGAGGAGAAAAGCTTCGGGAAGGTGTTTCGTGCAAGGATATGAGACTAGACCGGTGAAGAAGAAGCAATAAGAAGAAGAAGAAGAAGAAGAAGAGAGGAAGCGAAATAAAACGAGAATGAAGACGACGAAGAGAGAGAGAGAGGGAGAGTGGAAAAGGTCGTCTGTCTCAGCGTCTTGAAGTTGCTTACCCGTCGCATGTTATATTCTGAATCTGTAATGGCGAAAGAGCAAAAGTCGGGAGCGCATGCAGCGGGGACAGAGTTCATCCCGGAGAGCGATAGATCGGATCGAGCTCGTCCAAGGATGAGAGAGAGAGAGAGAAAGACAGAAAACTCGCGCAAGCTTTTCTTCCTATACACATCATATATATACATACACGGTGCATATATATACATATACGTATGTGTATATATATATAATATATATGTATAAGCGTGTGTGTACAATAGAGAGGGGGCGAAGGCGGGGAGAGGAAAAGGCGCTGATTCGAAGTTAATCTGGTATTCCACTTGTATACGGGGAAGAAGAGAGGACGAGTCGCGAGAGAAGAAGGAAAATCGCTGCGCGCCGAGGTGTTGAACGGGTGTGAACCCATACCGAGGCTCTGTGTACACAAAGCAAGGAGCCGCTTTGATATAACCAGAATAGAACGAGATAGCGCGTGGAATGAGGAGACTCCGGAGACCGATAGCGAGACGAAGAAGAAGCGAAAAGGAGAGAGTATAAAAGTGCGAAATATATATATATATATATATACACACACGCACGTATTTGTATGCGTGTATATATATATGGGCGTATATATCCGTGTTACCAAGCGTGGACACGGATGCGAGTCACCTTTTTGCGAGTGTGTTCGTGCACGAAGCTAAATGTATACAGAGAGGTTGTAGAGATGCCTTGATTGCGAGCTGGGACTTCCTGGTTAGGAACTCGAGGTTCTCCCTCGGGGATTTGCCTTTGGTGGAAAAGCAGCTCCGAGTATCCTCGCGTACTTGTTCCACGTAAAACCGTAATGTCTCGTCGCCGAGGGAAAGCTCCCTCTCTCTTTCTCTCTCTTTGTGTGTCTCTCTCTCTCTGTCTCTCTCTCTCTCTCTCTCTCTCTCGCCGTTCCCCTCGTCAGAAAAGCACCAGCCGGGCGAAGCATGTATGAAGAATAAATATACACGGGGGCTCGGCGTCTTGCGAATGAGAAGAGAAGAAAAAGCGTGCGAGATTATTTTGAGGAAACCCCTTCTCGAGGATATACAAAGCCATTTTTCGACACGTTGTTTACAGGCGTTCGGACAAGGATATTCTACGCAAAGGTTTTCATATTTGAGAAAATATATATTTCGTACAGAATTCATCATCATTTTTCGTTATTTTGTTATATGTAAGGAAGCGATTGGACTCGTCTCGTCTTTTGAGTCTTTTTTTCAGCCAAGAGTCGGGCCCGGCTAAAAATAATTGAACGGAGGGAGAAGAACGATGGTCGGACCTATTTCGCGTCGAGATAAAAAGCGATTCCGCCGTATATAAGATATATTTTATTTCGAGGACCGAAATACGCGATTTCACGTGAGAACGGCGAAATTCAGTCGTGTGCGTTAATCGTGAGCAGTGATGACGTTTCGGAGCGTGTCCGGCGAGGCTCCGCAACGCCGTTCTCTCGAATTTCACACGTCGCGTCCGCGAGAGTGATACTCGTCAAACCGTGATTTTACTCCGCGATATATCCTGTCCATCCCAAAACGACGTTTCGCTTTCCCAGTAATTACGCCCTGACAATCGGAGATTTGTCTTTTGGCCCTTGATCCTATCAAATATGTAAAACCTCAACCGTGAATACGTATACGAAAATCGTCAGCGTTCGAGAAATATTTCACTCTATATCCTTTAAGGTGGTTCGAAAAAAAAAAACTGAAATAACCCGAATTCACAATCATAACATGTCTGCATGTAATTTTTTTTTTATGTTTCAAGAAATATAGGATACTTAGTGCCAAAAAAAGTTTTTTTTAACAGTTGTAACAAAAGTTCATTTATTATTTTTATATAAGGCTTTTATTGTACTCAACATTTTTTATTCTCACTGGACCATGATCATGATTAAATAAAGTTGACATTTTTAACGGAAACGAACGATATATTTAACCTGCTCACTTGTCAGAGTTTGATATGTGCCAACGAAAAGATAACCATTAAAAAATGGAAATTTCGTTCTGATAAAAATAAAGTAACCTTTTTTTAATAAAAGTGAAAGGTGTAAAAAGACTGCAAAATGGAGCAACATTTTGTCAGATAAGATCTCTCATGTCTGGCAGTTACAGCTGATGTTTTGACCGCTATGTGAAATGGGATAGATGCCAAAAAGCAAAATTTAATTCATCATTGCAAAAAAAATTGTACGATAAAGAGCTTTCATTTTTTGCAAGTGCGTATTCTGCATTTTACAAAGCTTTGAACAAGAATTTTTACTTGTACAGTCAGACGACTAAATTTTGCGTAATCTCATTATATTCAATGAATTTCTTGAATTTTATAAACAAAAAGTGTGAATTTTATTAAGACATTTTTTGAACCCTTACATCTTGTAAACGACACAATCAAATTACATTGTTTCATTTTCAATTAAACGTGTGTTGCTGAACTGTCTATTGCTAAAAAAAGGGGGTTGCACATAACTCAAATTTTCTGTTATTTCTGCGTCGAACGACCTTAATAAATTAAACCTCTTGCCGTTCTGTCAAAATCGTTGACCGAGAAAACGATTAAATTTCCCAATAACCGCGGAGCTTTTCCATTTGTTGAATGCGAGAGCGAGTCAGTTCCACGCTTTGCACGAAAATATCAAAAAAAGGAGAAGATTCCAAGGGACTGGAATAAAATATACGTAGGAAAATGATGAGCGAGAGATGGAGAGAGGACCGAGAGATGGAGAGAGGACCGGGGGGGAGGGAATATTGAATAAAGAGGGGCATAGGGAGCAGAGTGCACGCGGGGGTGGAGAGTGAGGAGAATGCGGAGAGAAAGACATTGAGGACACGCGCGCGCTTCAGACGCGACACGGAGGGTGGTCAAAAGATTCTCCTAGGTGGCCTTCAACGCCGAGCGTCATTACTCCAAACAACCTCGCCATCTTTTATTTATATCATTAGAGGTATATATGAAGAGACAGCGGTGGAAGAGGGGATGCGGGTGGGGGGGGGGAGAGGAATGAGGCACGGAAGAGCAGAGAGGATGACGAGAAGAGAAGCCGGGAAATTCTACTCGTTTATCCCGCAACGGCTCAAAAGGCTCGTAAGGGAGGTCGCTGCGAGACCGTTTCGGATCCCGGCCAGCAGCGCGAGGCATTTCGTCATTCATAGTGAATATACAGCCAGGTAAGTCTCCCAGAGAGAAACGACGAGTCCAGTCATGCCGATGCGAATCCCTCGTGTCTCCAAAACCCCCCCTCTCGCCCCTCGCCCCTCTCACGTCGCAAGTTCATGCTTTTCTGTTTATATGCCATTCTCCTCTCTCTTCTCCTTAATTGATAAAAAATTCATTCGAAAGCGAGTACCCGGCTCGCCCGATGCATTCCAGACGGATTAGAATCTCGTTCGATATTTATATATCGGGGGTGCAGACTCAATAGAGGTTATTTTTATTAAGATTGAATGATGAAAGTATTTGGCTCTATTATCGGCGATGAGCATTAAATTCCAATATATATAGTTTCGATTGCGGAATGAACGATCCATTTTCAATCGGGGTTTTTCACCGTTGCGTGAAATTTCATTCGTATAATATAAATTCGCGTCGGGCAGTCGAGGAAAAAATCGCGTGCAACGCTCGCTGACATGCACGCGCTGAAGAAACGAGGGGGAGAGCTTTCTCCGTGTGTTTGTATACGCGCGCATAAACACATTTGCGCCGACCTATCGATCTCGACACATCATATATTCCCCCATGTATTTGCATATTCCTGCTAATTAATGCCATTCAACGAGGGCCGTACGGAGAGCGAGCCGAGCGAGAAAGAGTCAGAGTCTCTCGGTGCATCGTGCGTGTCCCTCCGAACTGATGCCGCTTCCCCCGATATTCCGACCGTTCACCGAACTTTCCCTTTCCTCTCTCTGGATTTTCAACGCTTTGAACGTCGTCCAACACGCGCAGCTGGTCCCTCGGGATTCTCCGCGATCGACGCTGCACTTTCTCATCCACTTCCAATATACTTCGGAGTGATTGGTTCGAAATATAATCGAGCGTTGAAAAAAAGGACCCAACGAAGCGACACAAAAATAACCTAAGCGCGTCAGTTTCTTATTTCCAGGAGATCGAAAAAATTAATCGAAGTTCGAGCGATAAAAAAGTTGCCCGCGCGGGTAACCATGCGAGAATGACAAAATATATAATACGCGTATTGCGCACAGCGCCCAGTTTCAGAGTGCGCGCGTGGCACTGAGAGAAATCACGTTAGTAGATTTTATCATAAAGTGACAACTACGCTGATTATTTTATAACTAAATATATGTTTATCGTAAAATAAATTATATATTTAGAATAAAATCTAAACAGAATATACAGTACGAACTCTGATTAAGAACGGCAAAGCCCCCAAGCTCTAGACTCGCTCTGTTTTTTGCCTCTCTCCTTTTCATAAAAGAACCTCTCCATAGGAACGCTAGAGAAACCCTTTACGACTATCATGCTGCGTCCACATTATTCTCCGCATTCTTCGTTTTTAGTATATTCTTATTATATACATATTTATTAATATATCCTATTTTATTTTTCATAATATTTCATAGTTTATTAGTACGTAGTTCTTTATTTAAGGTAAAGATTGTTTGACAGTAG
>JAPYYW010000666.1:0-44424 GCA_030522545.1 Cremastinae sp. A BG-2022a
TCAGTGCTCTCCCATAAGAGCCTGTGTTAAATATTGCCATTTTCAATCCTAAATATCTTGAAATCTAGATGGTGAACCTTCTTAAAATTTTGCACATCTTTTTATTGTACTTAAAAGAAGCTTCCTCAAGTTTTTTTAAAAAATCCTAAGATTATGAATTTTTTAATTTTCATATGTACATAGCAAGTACAGATTGCCTTGAATGAACTTGAATTTTGAGTATGTTGTTCTTAAAACAATTTGTAACAACTTTTCTTACTAAATTTAAGCTCTAAAACCACATAGTATGAAGATAAATTGAAATAAAAACTTTTGATTTGACTGTACCTATATAGAACTACCTTAAACAATTTTGCACATATTATTCATTTTATGGATAATTAATTTTGTACATTATAATTAAAAACTATAACTTATATTTATTGTAAAAATTACAGAGAATTCAGAGTACTATAAAATTTCAACTTTTCTGCATCGAAGCGATTCTATTATGGCTAATTCTCGATAATTTTTACGAGACAAAACGAATGGCTGGAGAATTGAGTCGCCGTCTCAATTATTTCAGAAGCGGTGACCGAGAGGTAGTTTTTGAAAAACTAAACGCGAATAGCCACATAAAGACGGCAATATATATACCCAGTACCGAGAATTGCAATTTCCAGGAATAATTTTTTCGAAAATATCTTTAATTTACAGTTCATGTTTACAAGCTTATTGTATGTACGCGGAATAGAGGAGTTTGGAGTAAAGGGCACGTGAGGCGAAGCGAAATGTTATTGTACGGGACGGAGGTCCTGTGTTGGTTTTAACGTTTGTTAACCGGGCGCGCTCTTTTCTCAGCGTCGTCCGGAGATTGAACGGGAACTATTTATAGGGCGAACACACGTGCGACGTGCCGAGGAGCGAGGGAGACGGCGAGAGCTCGCGGGGTATCGCGCTCGCTTTCCGCTCTCACACGGGCGAACGTGTTTTCCCTTATCGCGCGCCGTACAGCGATCGAATCGTTCCCGAGCTCGCCGTCTGGCACAACCGTCCGAGATGAATCGACGAATAACGCCCGAGACGCCGCCGTTCGCTCTCTTTGTTGACTTCGACACAAAGCGCGTATTCGCGTTATTTTGCTACAGAACGCTCGCTCGCAATCTCAGCGCGAGAAAGCGCTCCTTTTTTTTTTCTCTCTCCCCTTTCTCCCATCCTTATACCCAGCCGCGTCTCTCTCGGCTCTCGTACTTTCAATCAAGTGAATTTTTCCTCGTAAATTCTGAGAGTGACGATGAACTTCTGTCCGAGGCATCATCTCGAGTGCTGTCCTCTCCAATCTCGCGCGATACGCTCGAAAAGTCCGGGGAACAAACACACGGCCGGGATAAAACCGAGTCTGTCCAGTCATCGCGGATTTTCGAGCGTACGAAATATATATTTCCAAGTCGACACGCCGAGTAATATTGAAAATAACAATTGTTGATACAAAGAGGCTAAAAAAGATTCGAGCAGAGCCCGAATGATTTTATTCAGGATTGATCTTTCGGCAGAGTTTATTTTTCATCGCTGTCGAGTGCTTGTCGTATCGGAGGAAGGTCAAATATATATTTTTACGAGTTGGAATGTCTTGTACAACGTAGACAAAAAAAATTGAATTATTTTGACAAGAAAGATTCACGATAACGAAGTAAAAAAAATCTTAAATTTTTCAATTTTGTCTATAATCGAAAGTACTTTTATTACCTGAGGGAATTTATTGATCAAATACATTTTAAAATCGAATTGAACAAAATTATTCGTATAGCGTTGTAATTTTTTAAATAACAGGGATATCAACTTATTGATTCTTGTCCTGTCTGCTTCATCTCGCGTCAAATTTTACAAGAAATATTAACAAAATTTTGTTTAGAGAAAGAAAAAATATAGTCACTTTGAAAATTCGAGATAAAAATCTCTGAGAGACTCAGATAGATAAAAAAATAATTTCTTTTATAAATAATTCTATAGAAAAAAAAATCTACAAAAATAACCAATCCATAAATACGCAATAAAAATTATTTCATAATTTCCATCTCGGTTTTTCATCACATTTTCTTCTGTATATATCAAAGCTTTGAAAAATCGCAGCTCGAGAAGAAAGGAGCTTTCAATAAATAGGAAAACTGATGAAAAGGGCACAATCCGAGCGATCGTATCGACGATATTGGAACGAAACCAAATTAAATGAAGAGTTTATTTTTTATCGTTCGAGCCAACATTTCTTCGGAGGCTGGAAACATTCGATCGTTTCCCGGAACACGCCAACTCTTGCAGCATCTGTTTTCTGCTTCCTTCTCGTTCGGTTTACTTTTTTCCCCCGTGCCCGCGACCCACCGCTCGTTTCCATTTCCAGTTGTGTCTCGTTTGCACACGCATTCGCACTCTCTGGCACGTGACTCATGCACAATCGAGATGGAGGAACGCGTCTACCGCGCTCCTCGAGCTCCCCTTTTTCTCCGTAGTATACGCGAGCCCCCGTGTCATTGACACGCGCCGCGAGCCTTCCATTCTTCGCGTCAATCAAACAGATTCGATCCCCCAAATTTATTTCATTTTCATTCCCGAAAAACGAAAAAAGAAGAAGAAGAAGAGAAAAAACAACAACAACAACGTCCCGTTTTATTTTCCCTTCGATCCGTCCGAGTAAATTCTCGACCGGAAATTGCCAATCGTTGCTCGGTGGCCAACATCTGCGCATTCGTTTTATCCGAACTTCGTTACCGGGGAGCTTGAAAAAATATACACGCGGGCTGCACTCTCGGCAATGAATCAGCCTCCCAGGCATCTCGCGCCTTCGCCAGTAAATAAACTGCGAAATAGCCCGCGCGCCCTTTTTTGCCTTATTATTATTTACTTTCCGCCTCCTACGCGAGCCAACATTTTTTTCCAAATCCTTTTTTTCCCCTCCCCCGAATTCTTTTCAAATTGTTCACGCTTCGTGCAAGCGTAACAATATTTTTTTTTGTTCCGGCAATTTATATAACGTCTGAATGTTTCAAATTTTACAACATATCTCGCAGAAAAGAAAAAAAAATAGTAATTACGTAATTCAAATTATTCCATGAACGCGAATTTATGGAGAAAAGATGGAGGTGGGGGATTTTTTGTTTTTCATTTCATTGTCCGAACTCGTTAGCCGAGTCTGACAATGGGTCGAGGCATGAATGATTATCGCAGCATGTATAATGGAGAAAAAGGCATTTTCTCGTCTTTGTTGGCTCGGAGGTATCTCACCGGTTCGAGTTCTCCCGTTTCTTCCTTTCTCGCCCTGTCTTCTCGTTCGTGCCTCCTCCCTTGTTCTCCTCTTCCTTCCTTCCATCCTCCCCCCCCCTCATTCCGCTCGCTGTGTCGGACTCATTTTACCATTACATAAGAGGTGAAAATTGAAGATCTTGTTGCCGCAGACCGGTAACTCGAAGACTTTTTTCTATAAAATCGAGTACAGCTCGAAAAATGCAGCCGGCTCGCGGACGAGCCTGGCAATCTCGCCGGGCGAGCGTTGAAAGATGAACTTTGCTAATTGGCCAGCAGTGGCAACAGTATACCGGGGATCGTCACGACCGGGAGGATTTTAAAGCGAAAGAGAGAAAAAGAGAGAAGGACGAAGGATAAAAAGAAAAAGAGTGAGAGAGAGAGAGAGAGAGATCTCGAAGGGACGAGACCCTCTCGAAGTCGCGAATATAAATTCGACGTAGCTCGCGCTCTCCGTTCGCTATCTCGCCCCCTCTCTCTCTCGCTGCTCAACCTCTTTCCACTCCGTCTCGATGTTTTTTGCATAAATTACCATCACCGGAGGTGGTCTCAGCCTCAGCCCTCTCTCCTCCATTTTTTTCCATCCGCTCTCCTTCTTCCGAAGGACTTGACGTTCGCCAAGATCCTTTTCCCTCGTATATACATACCCTCTTGATTTTCATCTCGAGCCTACGAACGTCGGAGTCGCCTCTATTTCACGGACAACCGACTCGCGAATCAACCACAACGCTCGTTTTCCCTCCCGACTATCTCCGATTATGGCAGAATATATATTTATAGTTACTTTTAAAAAATATACATGCGCATACGCGCGTATAAATACGTACGTCGTTGAAATAGCGAAATGACAATTTAATTAAAATTTCTGCTGAGGAATCAATGAGACGCGCAGCGCCAAGGAGTTTCGGTTCCTTGGGGTTTATTTTTTTTTTATTTTTTATTTTTTATCGAGCGTGCTGATGTGAAACTCGAAGCTTCGCGTCCTGTTGACTCGAGGAACGTTAAGAAACGTCGGGTGTCCCGCGGAGTCTGTTAACCGAGCCACAGGTAGGCGCGATACGCTCGCGTACCGAAGTCACGACCTTATTCTCCCTCTCTCTCTCTCTCTCCTTCCATATCTCCGCGTGTTTTATTTTGTGGCTTTAATTGCCTCCGCCGTGGGCTCATTTTGATAGAATCCACAGCGATCGCTGCTCGCTCCTTCCTCGCGTATATATTTAATTACAAATTCACTCAACAATGTAAATATATCCCTCCGCGATGTTTTTTCTCCTCTCCGTCTCTCTTTTTAAATGCGCGCAATCATCACGAAAACGCTTCCTCGTTTCTGACGATCGGATCGTTTCGCAGGATGGAGCATTTGAGAAAAACCTCTCTCGGGAAAATCGTGAACGAGAGGAGAAAAATAAGCGGCGAGTAATATAATTATTTGCAAGATAAGAATGCACTTTCACGAGGCTCTGTTATTCAAAGCGTTTTTATTTTGCGGTCCGCGCGAGTTACGGGAAAAGATGAGAGACGATATAGAAAAGAAAGAAAATGACGGTTCGAGGCTTTCTCGTTAGACGAGAATCCCCCTTTTACGGGGGATTCGCGCGCTCGACCGGGTCCGGAAACTCGATACTGATTTACACAGCGCCTCTGTCATATCGCCCGATAACGTGTCAGGCCAGGTGAAACATGACTGGTCGATTTGTAACGTAACACCCCTCCGCCGTGCGCCGTTATTCAAATTTATTAAAAAGTAATATTCCGTCTGAAAATCGCGCGCGGTGAGAAAATTCGTGCGTCGCCGTTTTCTTTTTTCTCTATATAATACCTCCGCGCTTATTCGGCCAGAATTCATTAGAGAACGAAAGAAAAAAAAAAGAACGAGGAAAAAATTATTTAAATTTGTCGTAAGCGATAAATTGGAGAGATTAATGGAGTAAAAAGACTTTGAGAGTCACTGGACGGCGAGAGAGGGAGAGTCGCTTCGGGCGAGAGAGCTCGCGAGCGTCACAGGAGCAAGAGAAACGACGGGCTCATCCTCGTTTGCGGGATAAAATATCCTCTCCGGATATTTTTCTGCTCGGCGCTCGCTCTTCCTTTTTTTTTGTTTTATTCTTCAATTTCTCTGTTATTTTCTTTTTTTTTCTTTTTTTTTAAATCTTTTTCTCTCTCCTCGTCGTGACTCTCTCTGTTCCTCTCTCGCTCTTCGTCTCCCGGCGGTACTTGACTACGAGACGTCGAGTGCGTCTCGACGTGTTTCGTTCTCGAGCGAAGCTCATGCCAGACATCGTCGCGTATGAAAAGAGACTGGACATCATCCTGGACGTGATCCTGCGTACGAACCACTCCGTATACATAAGTACACATAAATATTAAAAGCTTTCTCGTCTAGTCGCTCCGTGCGCGCCGTTTACCCTCGCCGGTTAATTCGAGTGTCTCTACGCCTCCGAGAAAAACTGATGAGAGAGACTCTGATGAAGAATTTGTCACGTCACGTCCGAGAATCTCCCACGAGCTGTTTTTTTTTTCATTCCGATTCCGAAAAAGTGTCTCGATATCCGGTTGAGACATATTTTTCAAAATTTTTTATTTCTTCGATTGTTTTTTTTTGTTTATCGTAGAATAACGGTGCGGAGAGTGCGCGGTAAAAAAATTAACGAGCCGGACCTCGGGATCGCGCAACGAGAGCTCGAGTGATTTTTTTCGAGATCGTGTCGCGCATGAATGGGAAGCAACAACGACGGCGGTTGCGTCCGCGAATGGATCCGATAACCGGAACTATTTATTAAAGCCCTCGGGTGTCTACTTTCGCGCTTGTAAACGTTCCGGCATCTCTTCCCGTCGTTGAGCAACGCTATGATGCCGCGATTTTACACCCGGGGGGCTTACACGGTATATACACCGAGAGCAGCATTCTCAGTGACGGCTGCTCAGGGCCAACATCCTCCCTCCCACTACTTCAACTTCAAACAACAATGAAGCAAAAAAAATCTTTTTTTTTCTCACTCCATATCGAAATATCTTCCTTTTTTTAATCTGTTTCAATAGAATACTAAAAAAAATGACGATAGTAAATTTTTTTGTTAAATATCAACTATACATTGATTATTATAGAAATTAATATATAATATATTTTGGTTCTGGGTTAATAATTGATAGTAATAATCAATTATGGACAGAATCTTAAAATATTTTTGTAATGCTTTTATAATCATCAGTGTAATTGTCAGATTATACTGAAAAGACAATTTTTGTACAGAAAATACGATCATCATTGGTCAAGTATTCTTGTCTTACATTTATTTCGTATGAAAATTTAAATGTCCATATTTTTTTATATAGCAATTGATTTTTATTTAATTCAGTTCTATTTCAATTGAACGTTTTGTTTCAAGGAATATGTTATTTTCGTTTTATTTTGAGCAAAAATTTATTTCTATTTTCATCTCAATTAGTAGAGATGAGAAATTCTAACAATAGTTCGGAATAGTGACGTCTCTGGGAAAAAAATCTCTATTTTACTACAATACAAAACTAAAAAAGATGAGTGAACATTTTTTCCAAGAAATACAATATTTTGTCGACCGAGTAGTCGTGTTGTTTTATTTATTGTAGGAAGAATCGATATTCCTAGCTGAGAGATTTCGGACAAACGAAAAAAATTTTCCGGCAGGTAAAAAGCGATTCTTTATTGGAAATTGCTCGTACATGCATATGGAAAAAATAATATAATGAAAAAGTATATTCGCAAAACATTTTTTAAATTTATTAATCAAAAATAAGTTATATTGTAATTTTTTTCAATCAAATAAAACTTTAATCTTTATAATAACAATATTTAATAAATTACATATTGTATAATAAAGAAAATAATTTTTCATATTAAATAAAGCAAAATGTAAGGAAGAAGTAAGATTTCATTGGTCGATAAAAATTGTTCAATTTCAGCATAAATGTCGAGCAGTAGGAATAGTGTTGGCGCGACAATAAGTTTCTTGCGAGAAGACGACACCTGAGTGAAGGAATACACTTTTTTCGCATCTCGCATTATTCTCGGTGCTTTATCTGGAGTTTTTGTGTTTCCGTCCAGTTGGCTCGTAGCCTCGGTTAACGAAAAACCCGCTCGCTTTCGTGGGGATTTGTCGAGGAGCGAGCGATTACGGAGCCAAGTTCAGCGCGAAAAGTAGCGAACACGACCAGCCGAGAGCGACGGGCCTCATTTTTATTTCAATCCTCGACGCGCGCGCTCTTTCTTCTCTTTCACAATCCTCGAGACCATTGTTCAGGCCTATTGAAGTGAGAATTATGAGCCAACGGCCCGGAAAGCGAGTCAAAATTTTTCCAAGTTTTTCCTCGTGCGCGCGAGTAAACGTGGAAAAAAGAGCGCAACGATCGCCCCGATGCATAAAATAAAATTAAAAAAGAAAAAAAAACGACGTTTCCCGATAAGTTCGACGACGCTGATTATCGCGAGATGAAAATTCATGCGCGCCAGCTCGAGAAATCGTCAATCAAACGCCACGCCCCTACCGAGTACCGCCGGCTAATTAATCAGACGAATGAATTATGGATCTGCGGAGGCTCGTGCCACAAAAACGTCGCTGCGGTATATTTGATTCGAAGACGATTTTTATTCGTTTTTGGACGTTTATGAAAGGCTTGAAGTATAATTTACCCTCCCATTCGTCTCCGGTGTATCAAAAGCTCGCGACAAAATCCCTGCAACGAGCTGCAATCTTTCCTGACAATTTATTTGTCGATCCATCGATAAGCGACAACGTCGCGGGCAACAACTGCACACCGACTACCGGGCTCTCTCCTCAAATATTGACTCTAGACTCTGGAACGACGTACGCTTTTACTCGCTCGCTAACAATACCCCTGTCAATTTTTCCACAGATTAGATATTCGCCCGATGTTTGACGTCTGATTTTCCTTTCGGTATTTTTTTTTCTTTCGGATAATATGTGCAAAGAGGCATTATCGGAAATCTTTTTTTTTCTTCTAAACACACAGATGTCTATGAAGATATGTTTTGATTTTTTTTTAATTTGCGGCACTACGATGAAGCGACTTTTTTTAGTTTTTTTTTTCTTCAAATTTGCAACACAAAAACAGTGAAATTTTTGTTCTTTTATAAGGATGTTGAGTCCGTAGGGCAAAATATCAAAAGTTTTTTCACCCGTACAAAGTTTGAGAGACAAACATTTATTTTAAAAAAGTTGCTGATGCAAATCAACTGAAGAAAAACATTAAAAATTCCAGGTCATCCAATGACAGGTCTACTCTCTGTGTGATTGCACAAAAAAATGATAAATTTTCTTTTTAAACTAGATGAAGCTTCTTTAACGTCATACAAAAATCAGTGTAAAATTGCACTTAAATTAGGAAGCTCGTTACTGAGATATTTACTATACAAAATTACAACTTCAAACACGTGCTCTTATATGGGAAGGTACAAAAAATAGCAATTCTTAATAATAAATATCTTAATGAGGAGTTCCCCAATCGTCGTGAAATTTTTACACAACCTTATAAAGATGTTACTTAGTACTGTGTAAAATTTTTAAAAAAATTTCATTTTCGATTTTGAACATAAAAAAATGACTAGGATAACATCAGATAGAAACTTCTATAGAGATGTTTGCGAATTTTTCGTCGAATTCTCAACAGAGAGGAAACATAGAGGAAGTTTGAGAAAAAAAGTATTTACAGACTGGCTACGGGGGAGCAAAAACTGGTTTTTTAACCAGAGCGATGATTAAAGGTAGCGCTTGGTCGCGGAGTCACGTAAGGAGGCGAGAGCTATCGGCAATTGCATAATAATGAGTGTCGATTCTTGCACTAGGTCGTGATTTCTATACACGGAATATTCGCGTACTTGACGAGAGTTTTTTTTTTCTTTTTCTATGTTCTTTCGCTCGTGCAAAAACTGGACGTTTGACCGGCGGTTCCCTAAAAGTTCCTCATTTAGCGATCGACGTTTATGGAAGTGTCGAGTCGTTGACTCTTTTTCTTCTGCAGAATGCAAGTCTGTACGGATAAAAAATCTCCCGGGGGAAAGATAATCGAGAGACGGAAGATTTCATGCGAAACGAGAATAAATAAATGAGACACGGATTTTAGTACGAATTGTGAAAAATGATTGCTTCTGAAGGAAAGGAGCTCGTCTTTCCTGCCGTCAAGCTCGTTTGTAATAATTGCGGCAAATTGTATGATTGCGAGGTAAAAGAGATTATTCGTCGTCACGAAACCGCGTGTGGGAGAAAAGAAAAGCAAATACGATATAATAGCCCAACAATTTTGTCATGAGTACAAAAAATGTATTCCAATTAAAATAAACTCTCCAAGTGCAGTGCAAAATGTAAATTAAAAATTCTTCCGTGATAAAACTCAAATTGGAGTCGAGTAATTACTTTTTTAAAGAAGCATTTTGAATATAATAAGATGGTCCGATGATATTTGACATTCCAAGATTTATGATTGAAAAAATGTATAATTGAAAAACCGGATATATACATTCCATTTATGCTCCAATGAAAACTTTTTACGATCATGTTCCGAAAAAATTAATTTGTAAGATTCCGATATACATCAGTTTCCATTCATTTATCTTCCCTGAGCGACAGATGGGTGACAGATTCATTGTACGATTTCGTAAATTTTTTTCATGCGTGATTTTCATTATTTGCTGTGATAAAGCGATAATTGAATTTTTTAAACATTGTAACGTATCATAATATTTTAAATTATATTACCATCTACAAATTTATGAAAAATTAAACATTTCAGTCACTTTGTTATTTAAATCGGTAATATTTTCTGCCCACATTTAAAAATAAATTTGTCTATTTTTATGACGAACTTCACTTTAATCGATATCGTGAGATTTAAAACACAACCTCGATTGTCAACAGAGCCGATTTAATGTTACCATACATATTGAACGTGAATATTTATGATATTTTGAAACAAGATAAAATATATTATGCTCGATAATATTCTAACACGGAATTCAATATTGTTTCTCAGATAAATTACTCGTACATCAAATTTATGACTTTAAAATAATTCAATTATGAAAGTGTACGATTCATAATCATAGACAGTGAAAAATGAACGCACAGCAGTAATCGGACGACGTTGAATAAAGAAACGAGTTGGCAGGAGGTCGCGAGTTCAAAAGTCCTGGAGGATTAAACGTTTGGTCAAAGGGATTTGTTCGGTACGGTCGTAACAAGCGCGGCAAGTGTTCCGAGCGCGATATTTCTAGACGAGAAAAGAAGGAAGGAAAGAAGATAGAGATGGAGGAAAAGAAGAGAGAGAGAGAGAGCATTCCATCAACACGTTTGTTAACCGCGTATAAAGGTTCGCGACGTCACAAAAGTTGAACGGACAAAGCTGAAAAGAGAGGCGATATAAGAGAAAGAAAAACGACACGGGAGTTGGCCAAAGGAACGTGAATTTTTTATCCTCTCTTCTCTTTCTCCCGTTGTTGCGTCACATCATCGCGGCAAGAGAGTGTTTTCACCGAGTTTGTGTGTAAATTTGCAAAAGGCTTTCTTTGGCATGTTGATTATTATTCCGTAGGTGCGAGCGTTGTGGAAAGAAACGGGCGGATTTTTCCGTCTGGGTTAAAAAACGGGAGCGCGCGCGCGTATACGTGGAGAAAAACGGAGATGCGGGCAAAACCGTGTACAGAGAGAACGAATTCAGTCGGGGGCTGCCGCACAAAGGGGAGCCGAAGAGCAGGAAAACGGAGGAGGAAAGAGAGCGACACGCCACCCTGTAACGATCCCCGACGCAACGCCCGCGTTCCCCGGGCTTTTCGAAATTTTATTTTATTTTTCCTCATCGCCGTATACATCTCGCCGACGCATCCTGACTTTTTCCCGACGAACGGTGCAACACACACCCGCCCCGAAGTACGGGCTTCGTTAAAAAAATTCATTCATTTAAACCACAATGACGGATCACGAGCTTTCTATCCCTTCAACGTCGAATCTCCCTCCTCCCCCCACCCCCGACCGCGTCCTTCTTCCTTCCCGTGAGACACGCATTCAAGAGCCTCTCTCTCTCTATTTTTCTTTCTCGACGAATGAATCTAGTTACCAATTCTCGCTTCTCCTCTCTCTCTCTCTCTTTCTTCTCCCGCTCTCGAGCTCTTTTTTTCCATTTGCGAAATTTTCCACTTTTCCGGAAGTGTGAATTCACGCGTGTCGTACACACCGGTGAAAAAGGAAATGTACGTAATTAATGGTGTTAAAATCGACGCGCGAGATCGTAAATTTGCATACTCGCGCGGAGGGAGAAATCTCCCTCTCCGTCTCTCTTCGATATTCGCTCGCTCTTCTCTCCTCGACTCGTTTCACCTTTCGCGGTTCACCCTCCTCGCGATAAGATAAGACGCTGAATAGAAACGTTTATTATTTAACTCACCGTTTATTTCAATATTTCTTATCGCCTCGGTTTATTCTTTCTTCGATAGCGGCATTTTTTCGAGTGCAAATTATTATCTTACGGGGGTTGTAAAATGAGCTACGGAAGTTCTAACGTTCATGAATATAACCTACCGTATAGCGATCAATTTTTATTCGGTATAGAAAATAAAATATTTATCGGGAACTTGCTTTGGAACGTGACTGGAAAATCGATACGTCGACTTTGTAGCATTTTTGCGATGTTTTACGATTTAACTCCCACGACAATATATTGGAGTTAAATATGAATTTTTATTCATAACCAGTAAAACATGAAGAAATTAATATATTAAAAATCCATTTTACAGAAGTTTTGAGAATTATTTGAAGTTTGAGTGATATTAAACTGAGAGAAAAGAATGGTAGATTTTATACTATACCAATTATTACGGAACTAATTATTTAGACTCTAAATATACTTTTTTTAATTATAAAAATATAATTAGTTATAAAATAATTGACATAGTTTTCATTTTATGGTAAAATGTACTATCATGATTTCTCTTAGTGTATAGAGTAAAATATGAAAAACAGTAGCAACGAAAACTACGTTTGAACTGTATTGAAAAATCGATAACTTGATTTCGCAGAGTATTTTTACAAACTATTCGAAACTTTGATGTCACGACGTAACTTCCATGCAACATACACGAATTTATTTCTATATAACCAAACATGCGAACAAATGAATTAAATTGAAAATCAATTCCACCGAATTCTCGACAAATATTAAAAACCCTACGTAATCGCGTTATTACTTAACCTTCCGCAAATATCAGAGTAAAATCTAAAACTTTGCCAATAACAGATCAAATATTGAAAAAAAGGAAAGTTTCTCAGGAGCTCCGAGGGCTTTCGCGAAAAACATTGGAAGAGAAAACTGCGTTTGAACGTCAGATCGGCTCTGCTTTCGTCGGTACATTTTTTATTTCGAGATATCGAACGATCGAAGTTTGGAAATGTTGGTGAAGAAGGAAGACGGGCGCGGGGAGTAAGAAAGGATATAAAGGAAAAGTATACGTAAGAGAACAGGCGGCCGATTGGGAGAGAAAGAGCGAGCGAGAAGATCCGGGAGGGGAACGGGGAAGGGGGTGAGGGGGAAGGGGGGAAAGCGAGTTGCCGGTCTCGTTTGGTATTCGGCTTACGAATGTGTAGGGGGTACAAAAGCAGGGTGCGCGCGTTCGTGCATGCGTTACATGTTCCCTTCTCCCGATTCCTCCCTCGGCGTAGATCCCCACCGCGCGGTCGTTCTCGCCCGCGTCGACCATCTTTCCCGTCGCGCAAGCGTTCGACAAAACCTTCCTTTTCCAACTCCTTTGCATTCTCTTGTGCTTTCTCTCGCTCTATCCCGCGCGCATCCCTCCGACCGGGAGAAAGAACGAGAGAGAGAGAGAAGAGGAGGCCAGACCTCGGCAACGAGGCCCACGAAAGCCGGCCGGCTCCTTTTCCATCCTCTAGCGATATATGTGCCCGCGCGAGCTCGTATAAATACAGGCTCGTTCACCATCCGACACCATCGATCCAGCATTCCTACATTTTTCTCTCCTCCCTCCCGACGAATGGAGACACAATAATTTTACCGCCGTCCCGGACGTGTTTTCCAGCCAAACGAATTCACGAAAATTTCTCGGCGAGCCAAAAACTCCCGAATATATTCACGGCGGGGAGAGGAGACTGCTTTTTTTTTACGCGGCAGGTGACTCGCGGTTCGATTCTTGTTTTGGAAGGGTCTATATAGTGCTGGAGAGAGAGAAAAAGAGAGAAAAAGAGAGAGAGAGAGAGGCGCGTATCTCCGAAAGGAGACTCTGAAGAGGATGCACGGAGAGACCCGTGGTGCGCGCCGTACGTGTCGGAAGAGTACGCTCGTTTTGTTCGCTCGCCGCCGGAGAGAGAGACTTCCGAAACTGCTCGGCTCTCGCGTGCTTACCCCGGCGGGTAGATAAGGAAAACGCGTGAGCCGCGCGCGGCCTCTTTTGAAATGAAAATATCACAAAAAGGAGAGCCGGCGGAGGGAGAGACGCTTCTTCGCTTGATAATCCGCGGGACGAATTTATTTAGCGTCTTCACTGCCATTCGTCGGATAATTATAACCTTTTTGGGTTCATAGCCTCGATCGGCGACAAAAAACCAGTTTAATCGAGGTTAAATCTCTGCCATTGTGATATTTTTTTTTTCTCGATGTCGTGCTCCCTGGCGAAATCGATATCTTTATTTATGTCGTCGAATAAAAAAAATATGAGAGAGAAAACGAAAACAGAGTGACTCCGTATAAGGTTGCGACTTTCTAGATTCTCCGGTGCGATAAAGAAAGCGTTGCTCGGCCGTTCGATTTTCTAGCATCTTCGGGGTATTTATTTCGGCGAAAGATCGCTATCGGGAGGATGAGCAAGAATGCCACGGGGTCGCTGAGAAATGGCGGAAAAACGAGAAGAATTCGCGCTGGGCAAAGAAAAAAAAAACATCATCAGTCCTTACCTCGTGCGAAATTTCTCAAAGATTCGTCTCTCGCGTTCGTTCCTCCTCAAGGCGCGACACACAGCCGGCAAATTAATCCATCATTGCTTCGATAAACTTCTCGCAAGCGTATTAGTACTTTTATCGTTATCTCACACACTGAAATAATCCTCGAGATAAAAAGCACCTCGCGGTCAACTCACGACAGTTCGAGTTACGCGTATTTATATCTCGGATGCCAGAGGCTCCCTTTCATTCGGCTCCGGATCACTTTTTTTTCGAGCCCTCCTTACTGGTTATCCATCCAAAAATGATCTCCGCGGAATGGCGAGTCTCACGTTCGAGTTTCCATCGATCCCGGCCAATCGCACTAGTAAACACAAACCGGAGCGAACTCTCGCGTTCGGATGCAATTCATCACTGATCGATCGTGTATGTTTCTCTCAGCGTGTAACCGGAATCGACGTTATTACCGTTTTTTTTTCTCAAAAAATCTCCGTGTTTGTATCTCACGCGACGATTATCGGGCTCCGGTGTGCACCGACGCTACGATATTCCTAGAATCGAATCCAAACATTTTTCACGAAGATTACGAGTACGGAACGGACACGCGTGTAAATGAGCGAGAGACGAAACCGAGACGACGCCAGACTCCCGAACGCCAAGCGCGTACTGCCGGAGTTCTCGAGACGCTTGCGCCCGCACGGCGAACCTTCAAAGCTGCGGCGCGAGGGAGAGAGAGCGAGTCGAGCCGCGCGAGAGACCGGGCAGTGCGATTGCGCAAGCCGCAGCGTCGAGGGGCGAGCGCGTTGGTGTTCGTACAGAGGCGCGCCCTGTGGACGAAAACACACAACACCGAGCAGTATCTCCGGATTCTCGAGCGTACGCTCTCGCGTGTGTATCTTTCGGTTGTTTTCTCTCTATCAACTTGTTCCTTCGAGTGCGTGCGACGCGGGCCTGTGGGAGTCGCGTAAAACTTTTGTCCGGCTGTGTCGCCGGTTTCGCGTCTCGCTCCGCCTCCGGTTATCTCTCTCTCTCTTTCGCGTTTAACACGGAAATACGAGTATTTCCATCGTTTTCTCGGGCCCTCTTCCCTCGCGCGTCCAGTGTGTTCGATTGTTCCTTGGCTCGCTCGCGCGCACGGAAAGAGAACGCGAGCGGGGTCTCGTCGCGTTGCGTATCGTCGAATCGTGACCGCACACACGTGGCGGAGCCTCGGCTCGTCCGTGCGGGAGCACGAGCTCCCGAGATATCGAACGTGAATCGTTCCGTATTCAAAAGCAGGCGACTGGGAAAAATAAAAGAAGTACCGAAATATTCCGCGAGTCTCGGACGAATTATGATCGCGTCCCGACGGCTCTCGACGCTCTTACGGAACGAAAGGGGTTATTTTCCAATCGAAAAATGACAGCGGACTCGAGAGACAGAGAGAGAGAAATTTCGCGAGCTTATTCTCGTTCCGACGACTCATTATCGAGAGCTAATTCCCTTCTTTTTTCAACGGGCCGTCTGCTACCCTTTATTCTCGCAATGTTTTTATTATCCTCTCGTTGGATCTCTCATCGTTCGGGAGGATGGAGGAACGCCGGGGAAGAGAGAAAATTGGAGATAACGGAGAGGGCGAGACCCTTGGCATCGATTCCTCGTTACTCCCGTCCTCGTTTGATGTCACTTTGTATTTGTTTCGTGCCTCGTTCTCTCGCGTACAAGCCGAATAAGAGACTCGAGGCTTTTACCGAACGAGAATCCCAATCCGGAGCGTACAATCTCGACGGGAATCGAGCACGGCCCTCGACCCCCTCGCGGCATATCGATCTCGCTGCTGCCGCGCTTAACGAGCTACCAATGCGGATCCCCCCCTCGCCCCCGACTCTAATAAACTTTCCAGCGAAAATGAAAAAATATCATCGAAAAACGAAAGGACGGGGCAAATCGGCGCTTCGTGTGCCGAATAAACAAAAGGGAGGACGATCGTCGCACTTTTTTTTTCGCGATTCGTGACTACGCGACGCCCCGAGAGAGCGAGATCGACACGCGAGCGTGACCGGTTCCCCGAGTTTTGCCTTCGAGCTCGGAATCAAAGAATCGTGTGTTTCGCCAGCGCACGCTTTCGATCCGGCTCGCGTTTTTTTTTTTGCGTCTTTTTTCTCTTCTCTGCTCTCTCTCTCTCTTTTTTTTTCCAAGGGCCCGTACGACGATCGCTCGCTCGAGATTGTCCTGGAAACTCTCCGAGAGACCTTTCCCTCGTCCTTCTCCCTCCTCGCCGAAGCTACGGAGGCTCCGGGAATCTTCGCAAGACCCGGACGAAGATTCGAATGTAGATATATATGTATATTATTGTGTGTTTTCGGTACACGGCGTCCGGGTGCTCGTTAACTCGGCACTCATTAATCTGCTCGCAGATAGACATCTGGTCTAGTCTCTCGTCTTCTGCTGCTGCTGCTGCCTTGTCGTCCTCGTCGTCGTTGTCGCGTCGCCAGAACTCGCGCACACGAAAATTTTGATCGACCGCAAGATCCAACCGCTAGATATCGAATAACAAGTCTTTTCTCCGTTCCCGATGCCTCTCGGACATAAATCATTTCGGAGAAAATATGTGAGTGTCCGGTGGTATCTCCCGGATTAATCTCGCACGCACGTATATACATCGGTCAAGCGGCGTTGATCTATTTTGCTCCGATCGACCAAGAAATTTGAAAGCGAACCTTCCCAATACACTTTAGAATGTCTTCTCCGAGTCAAGTTGAATATTTTTTCACAATTTTTTTTTTTAAGGAGGTTGTACACGGAAAGAAAAAGTCCGAGAAAAATTACCATGCTGTCTCTATAAAGCGTGTGCTAACGACAAGTATAGGAAATTTTACCGTGCTGCACGGTCAAAATTCTAACGCTTTAAACCAATTTTTCCATCAAGATTTTTCAGAAAATTTCCGTGCAGCACGGTAAAATTTCTAACGCTTTAGAGCAATTTTTCGACGATTTTTCAGAAAATTTCCTATACGTGTCATTTGCACAAGCTTTATAGAGACAGCATGGTAATTTTTCTTGGACTTTTTCTCTCCGTGTAACTTCAGAGTATAGTCAATATATGAACTATTAGAAAATTAAAATGATAAAAAAACCTCAATTTGAAGAAATATTTATTTTATTTACTTTTTTATACGAGATTAACTTCGCGATGCGTTTCAGAAGAATAATGTTTTTAATTAATTTATACTTTTTGAAATTAGACACTGTATTAGACGAATAAGAAAGAAGTTAGACACAGTGAATTGTCGATTAACTCGATAAATTTCTCTTATTTGTTCGATGACCACACTTTTTGTTTATTGATGTCATTAGTAATACCTCCCTAGGCACATCATATCAAAAATTCATGTAATTCTCTAGTGTCTGCATGTGTTAATTGCTCACATGAATACTCATACCCCATACGAGAAGCAAAATTACCGTGTAAATTTGTAATATTCAAATATATTTTTCTTCATAGAAAGTTCGGTAACCTATAAAAATTTCGTGCTTATTGGAAAGCTAATTTTATTTTCTATCGAATCGTTATATTTTTAGGTAATTCTCCAGACTTTAATATTCCGTTACAACCTCCTTAAATATGCTATTTTTACTGCAAATGTAGAGGAGTACTAAAACGAAGAATTTTATTTTTAGGTATATACAGAGCACGCTCTCGAAATTCATTCAATTGAATTTCAAATTTTAATTAAAAATTCAAAAAACTGATTTAAAAATCAGTTTTTTGGCTTGTTCGATATGAATTCTTTTATTGAGCTCCAAATAATTAGTATTTTCGTTATCTACGACAAATTTCCGATCGAATAGGCTCTCGAAATCGAAAAAAATTTCAAAAAATTAAATTATTTGATCGGAAATTTTCTATATATAACGAAAATGCTTATTTCGATCGCAATTCAAGAATTTATGTTGAAAATTTCAAAAAACTGATCTAAAAATCAGTTTTATACTATTACGCTCCGAATAATTAACATTTTTGTTATCTACGGGAAATTTCTGATCGAATAACAAATTAATAAATCGAATAAAAATAAAAAATTGAAAAATTTTTGAAAATTTTTGAAAAAATCGAAAGGGTTTCAATCGCCAATATATTTTCATTCAAAAGTCTGCAAGGGCATGTTTTTTTAGCAGATTTTGTAAGGGACATGTTTTTCAATTGTTTGATCCAAGTATAATACATGTCTCTTTCAATTGACATTTTTGATAGACATCCTTAACGTCGGGGAAGCGCGCGAGTGCGAGAGACGAAAAAAAATCTGCGGCGGAAACTTATTTCGAGGGAGTCGCGTCATGTCACATTTCTCGAGCGTCGCTTCGCACGGAATAGGATTTCTCGTAATTGCACCCCGCTGACACCGTCCGGCCAGAGGAAACTTTTTCTTTCCTTTTTTTTTCGACATAGCTGCGCGGCCCCGCGGAGAAACGGAGGACCTTGCCCGTAAATTCTTTCGTTACGCGATGGAAGAGACACTCGTACTTTTGTCACGAGCCCCAAATTCCATGTCGGTGAATCCTCCACTTTTTGTCTCTTCGAAATACCGAACAGCAAATTATCGGCTTCTCGAGACTTCAAGGTATATAGTGCCGAATATTGACTTGAGGCAAAACTTTATGAAATTCACACAAGTTATTATATTGTACAGATACTACTCAAATTTGCTCAAATTTAAACTTTGATCATCTCGTTTTTATGATATTTTGTATATTTAACTTGGATACTTTTATACCACATTTCACATAAGAAAAGTCCTAGAAAATTTTCCATTTTTGTAAAAAATAAATATACGACGAGATATAAAATAAAGAAAAAGTACGTAAATTAATATAAATGAGTATTTTAAAATAAATTATCACTTTTTACCATGCATACATTATTTTTTTATAGCTATCCAAGCCAACACGATGCAGACTATATTCACAACAATTTTTTACTTATAATTAGCAGCGATGCCCAAACAATTTTAAGAAAATAATGTATACGAGAAATTAAATATATTTTTTATATTTTTATGTTGTTCAAGTGCTGAAGTTGGTTATTTAAAAATTGTTATTAGAATTTTACATTCTTTATAGTTATTAAACTTATATAACCAACATACAAACATTGAACGTTGTCAAATATAAATAACTTTCTAATAAAGGTCATAAATAATATTAAATATTTTTTGTCCGTAAAATATAATACTTAATTTCATACTCTTCAGTAAGCTTACTAAAATACTGATGTTTTAAATTAATTCTTATAAACGAGTCATAAATTCGTGATTCTAAAATTACGTGAAAAATCATTTTAAATAATATAATTTAAAAAAAACTGCAAGAAATATCTCTATAAAATTTGTACATTATTTTTTTTTCGAGAAACAGTAATATGTAGTAAATTTTTACACGTCTCAAATAACGAATATAAATGTACTCTGCGAACATTGCTTTAAAATATAGCAATAAAAAAATAATTAAGTATTGAGCGTGTTATTTGAAATGTCACCCTCGGAAGAAAAGTTCATTCTGGAGTCTATAGGAAATTGAATCGACGGGGGCTCGTAAAATATGTATGTAAATGGAGGTTACTTCTCGTTGGAGAATTCGAAGGCGCGAGTGCGCGCACGGGAGTCGGAAGAAACGATTTTAAATCTGCGGGGCGTTTGCGAGAATAGTCCGGCGGGAACACACACGTGGTGAGAATGAAAATAACGTGGACTTTTTAGTCGGCCGTCAGGAAATGTTGGACGGTTTTTGTTTTCTTTGTCGCCTGGAAACCTGTCGGGGTGAGAGACGTTTTTTTTTTTCGTGGAGTCGCGAGCGCGTGTTATTTCGTGCGCGGTATGGGGCGAGAACTCTCCGCGAGCAAAAGAGCGAGTTCTTATTCTTATTCCAGGACATTGGACAAAAGAGAGTCCCCTCATCGCGCGAGAGCTTCCTCGGCGTAACCCTCGAACTTCCTGGGTAAGAAGGATCGAGAGCGGAGTTTAATCCACTGGGATTTGGCTCCTTAGAAACCCTTGCGAGAAACTCGTCTCTGCAGAGTTGCGAGTATTGACGAACGAGATGAGGCGGAGATCTCTCCGAGAGACTAACCGGATTTGCCATTTTCCGCAGAAAATGTTCTTTCATCGAAATTCTATCGAAACGGGGAGCCCACCGGCGATGGACCGAAGGGGAGGGATTCTCTGCCCCTTTTTTCGCGGAGCGCACGTTTCGCCTCGCTCGAATTTCCCGTGGGCCAGACGTCAAAACAGTTTTGGCATTCGCGAACGATCCCCGCTCGATATGCCTCGATGGAAACTTGCTAATATACGTGAAAGCATTTTTTTTTCTCTTATCCTAGTTTCCATTGTCGGGAGTGAATCGTTCGCGGGCGGCAGGCAAGACGAGAGAGAGAGAGAGAGGTAAAAAAAAGGGAGGAGGAAAAAATGTGAGGAGGGCTTAAAAGTAGCGCTAGCTGGCGCAACGTCGAGTCACAAAGGCAAAGGGACCATTGTGAGCGACGAATGAGTCGGATCCTCCGGCGACATTTGGCCGCTCCGGGGATCTTCTCGGATTTTACCAGGCCTTCCAACGATTTTCTGAAATGCTACTCTCGCCTCTCTGTCTGCCTTTTTTTTCTCTCTCTCTACGTACTCTCTCCTGCATTTTTCTTTCTGCACTGTTCCCTCTCTCTCATCGGAAAGTAAAACTCCGAACACATGTTCCAGACCTCGGATAACTCGTGTACAAGCTACGAGGCCAGAAAAAAGGAAAAAAAGTCACTTCCTCTTCATTGTGCCCGAGTTTCAAGCGTGAAACTATCGGCCCTTGGATCATCCGTGACGTTCGAAAAAAAGTTTGCAAACATCGGTCACGCCTGAGTGTAACTCTATCCGGAGAATCGATTTTACAGTTTATCGACTCTATTTTCTCCCTCGACAGACGACTCTTTGAAACAAACTCCCGCCCCGGGAGTATTTACGAAATTATAAAAATAATTTCGTCTCGATGCTCGTTTCATGAAATGGACATTTATCTCTGGAATATAATATATTTTATTAGAGGTTATTTCACGAGCGTTAATAAAATTGATAAAGTGGAGACGAATCGCCGGGGATAAATCGCGAAAGATCCGGAGACGGACCGCGTTGGCTCGACGCCATTTTTCCAAGGACCGAGACGATCCTTGAAATTGCTCTCCGGCATACAGTAAAAGTTACAGTTTCGGTGGACGATAAAGCCCAGACGTCGTCTGGTGAAAGTGGGCAACGGTGAATGGCTTTCTATATTTATATATATACTCTCTGTGTACTTGCAGCTTTTCTAACCTAAACACTATTTGTCTCGTTCGAGGCAAAGGAAAAAGGGAAGCCGACGTTTTTCCTACGGATTTCGTACATCCCTCGTAACCGCGCGTCTCTCTCCGTCCGAGAAATAACTTGTCACGCGGCGGAGAAGAAACGAAAAAAAAACAAAATTTCGAGTACGAATTATTTGGATTATAAAAACGCTCGTGGGCAGCTGAAAAAATGGGTGGTCCCTCCACCACGGTGCGGAGAAGGAAAGAATCGACGCTGGGTAACTGGATATAAGCGGAAAAAAATATAGGGAGGGTAAAAAAAATTATAGGACGAGATTTAATAAACGCCGTCGATACAGAGGTAGAGCGACAAAACTTTTACCAGTATTAAGGGGATTTAAAAAAATCCCTAGTTTTTTTATCCTCACTCTGCTTCCCTCGGCTTACATTTCGTGGTCAAATTTCATACTCTCCACACTCTCTTGGCACTTTTCCACAAAACTGCCTTTTTTATTATACGAATAAGAAAAGAGACCTTTTTCCCCGATACAGAACATTTTTCGAGATTACCGAAATTTTTGAGTGTTGACACGTCACAGTATTCCACTTGGCAAGCATTGACGAATCTTGACAATCGTCCCAACGATTATCGCTTTAATCTCCGAGAAAGCACGTTGAGTGCATCTTGTAAAAGAAAAAGAAAAAAAGACGGAGCGGAAAAGGTTTTTGTCGCGATGGGAAAATATTCCTCTCGAGTTATTCTTTCGTGAGAATTTTCCCCCAGGCAGGAATAATTTCCTGCGGATTCCGCACAAGGCGCCAAAATAAAAATAAAAACGATCGTTCGTAGGTGTCGCACGAACGCGGAGAAAACTTTTGGTCGAATTCGATCGCGCGGTTTGTTGTCGCGGCGAATGTCGGGGCTGAATGCATCGCCGAATAATAAAGCCGTACACTGCGTTTTTGTTACCTCGTAAATTGAAGAAAATATTATACGCGTTCAGCCAGTGTGTGTTTCGTTCGTTGGCAGAATCCAGCGAGGCGATGTTTTATGTGACTCCGTAACGGGTGACGCGGAAGTCTCAAAATCAACGCATCAAAGTCACATAAAAAACGAAAAAAGCTCCCCATCAAAGTTATAAAATTCATTTCCGTATATTGTAAATTATTTTCGAAACGATTGCACGAAGCACAAAAAAAAGAAGAATTCGCAATTGAAATATATGAAAATAAATGAGATTTTTTTGAGCCAGCGAATAAAAATTCGCGTCACCCGGTAGAGGTTTCCGCAAACTTTATATTTGTAAATGGCGGATGTGTGTCTCGTAACGAATGTGAAAATTTATCGACTCTCGTCTCTCTCCGTTTCTCATGCGCGCGGAGTCGCGGTGGAGCTGCAGGAGTCGAATCGAGCCGCATAATAAGCGAGTATGTTTTACAGAAAATACATTTCCGAACAGTTTTGAATCTTTTTTCGAGATACTGGTTATGAGGAACTCGTCGCCGTTCGGTTGCGATATTATTGCCCGCGGCGAATGTGTCTGGTGGCCGGTCGAGCATTTAACGCGACTTTTCCCCCCGCGACCGCGAGCCAATTTAGCATATCTCACTCGGAAATAGTACGAAAATCATTACACCCTGTACCCGTGCTAAATTTACGTCGCGAGCGGTCTTATAAATATTGAAAGAAATTGTCCGTGAAACCGATCGAGAGATCGTTTCGTATATCGTGACCAAGTTTTAATTGAGTAAAAATAATGTTAATTCGTTCTATATACATCCCGAAGAAAATGTACGAGAGAGTCGCGAGTTCGTTGGAGCCTCGTCACACTCGGGGGATGAACTTTTAGTCGATAACGAGGATTATGAAAAAATGAAGGAGACTAAAAAATGGATCTATAATCTCCGGGCAAATCCTGTCTTTATTCCAACGTGGATTTAGAGGGAATCCGGAGTGTCGAGTATTCGGTTTGGTGAGGCCTAATTGGTGACACAGATGGTCCATAAGTCTCGCCGATCTTCGTTGCGGGATTAAACGGTCCCCGCGGCCGCGAGACGAGAGACTTCAGCTGCGTCCCGTCAGCGTTATCTCGCTCTCCGAATCTCTCTCTCTCCTCCTCCCCGAGAAGCGCGACATATCTCGAGGAAAAGTGACTCGCTAATTGCTCTCTCGTGTTTTACGTCTCCATTCGACAGCCGATCGAAAAAATAAACGTTTGCGCCTTTTTTTAGCGCCCGGCGACGTCCCTTATTCTCGCGGCGACGCGCGTCGGATCTCGTCCGAGGGAGAAGGATCGTCGTCCGGGCGACAGGAAACGTCTCGAGACACGTGTGGTCCCGTTGCATTTCGGAGAGCTGTCGAAAACGCTATTCGAGTATTTATTCTGGAGCAAAAATCGATTCCGTGCACGGTAACGGGGCTCCATAGTGTGGAGATGAGTCTCGAGTATAAGAAAAGAGAATAACCCGGGGAGGAAGCGCGAGAGACGTTTCTCGAGAGATAGTCCAAGTACGTCCAGAACAGAGCGGGTTTCCCCGATGAATAATTCATATCTCGTACACACGATGAGAGCCGAACGTTTTTTCGTTCGCTGCGATGCCACAACAGTGTTATTTTAATTCCTTCATCCTCCCTTCGTCTTCTTCTCTTGCGCTGCTTATTTTTTTTTCTCTCCTTCGCGCGCCAGCCGCGTTTTCGTATTCAAATGTTTCTCGCGGAAGACACGTACTGCGTCGTACACGTAAAAGTTTCGATGTGTCTACATACGCGGCTATCGACGAGTTTTTCGCTCCTTCTATATCATTTTTTTCTAGCTCTCGCTTCACGGAAAAACAAAACGAAACGAGAGGGAGACGAGAAGATTTTTCAATATGTCGAGGCGGTACTGGTTATTCTATTTTTGGAGCAAATTGATTTTATCGTGAAACTCGAATTCTCGATATTGGTCGAGGTCGAAGTGTCGATGTGTCTTCGAACAAAATTTATCGTCTCTCTCTCTCTTCCTCTCTCTATATCTTTCTGTGAATTTCCTTTTTCGGCGTGTGTCTCTTTTTTTTCTTTAAAAAACAAAATTAATCGGGATTATACTTCCATTCGAAACGTCGAGTCTTCACGCCCGGTATTTGTTTTTCTCCTTTTCAAAGCGAACCGATTTTATTATGAAATTCGTTCACCTCGAATTCTTGGGTAGCGGTCGAAGTGTCGATACTGCTTCTACGCAATATCGACAAGCTGTTGTTCTCTCTTTTCATGAATTTTATTCTCCGTTTTTTTTTCAAGAACGAAGTTGATCGAGGAGTAAATATTTTAACAGAAAAAAAGGTAGGCCCTTTCTCATTAACTATATATGCTTAGACTAAATAACTAATTTTATTCTATTTTTATTTCAGAGAGGAGTAAATATTTTAATATTACATGTAGACCCTTCGAGCAAACTAATTTTATTCACATTATTCTTTAACCTCGAAACACAAAATGTAACTACATAATAAGATTGAGGTCAAAGTATCAATGTGCTTAAATTCAAATGTAAATGTATGCTGACAATTATTTAACTTTTTTTTTGTATTTTCAAATACGTCGATTTTGAAACTCTTTAGAAAATTCTCTGATTATTTCTACACTGAAAAAAAAGTATTCAGTAAAGTAATTCAAATTTTTGACTATTTCTTTTGAGTGCAGCTTTTTCTAACCCTTTTAATCGAAAACAAAAAAAAATTAAGAAAAAACGATTTTCAATCCGGGTATATTATACTGGTTATTCTGCATTTTAAAGCAAATCGCCTGATTGCGAAATTTCTTCAGCTCGAATTCTCATTATATTGCTTGAGATCGAAGCGTTTTATACCAAATAATTTCTTTTACCTTTTTCCTTAAATTTCCTTTTTCTATGGTTCTTTTATTGGAAGACAAAATGAATGGAGAAGAAACGTTGTTCGATCTGGATGCCACTCGGTATATATACGTATCTATACGTACTTTATGTATTTTTCAGCAAATCGATTGCGAAATTGCCTCAGCTCGAATTCTGGCGTTATTGGTCGGAGGCTGTGTTTGATAAGAGTGGAAATTGGAATGCCTCATTATTTAGCTAATATCTGGAGGTTGTTTGGACAGGCCCCGGGACTCTTTGGATAGGAGGCGCGCAGAGAGGAGGAGAAAAAGGGAGAGGCGTCAAGAAACATTTTTCGATGTGCTCCCACGTCTTTGTGTATGCTCGAGGTCTCCGGAGTGTGATATACTACCAGACTGTGCGCCGGTCCCTTCTTTTTCTCTCTTCAGCAGCATCCTTCCTAAGACGACAGTTATATCGCTCTTCTTTTCCTCCTCGTTGCCAGATATCTCGTTTTCACCGCCGTGGAGTCGAGAGAGAAAAAAAAGGGAAGCACACGCGGAGCGAGAGACCGGCCGAGATAAATGTATATAAATATACATATATTTATCTCGCGTACGAGAAACAGTATATCTCTCGTTTGCCTCTGCCAGGCAATCGAGAATTTCATCGTCTTGCCCAACTCGCGTTCGACCCACGCGAGAAGTTATACGTTCGCCCGCTCTCCTCGACTTGACGAAAAACGTTGAATTTTTTTTTCTCTCCCTCTCTTCGCCCCTTAAACTCTCTCTCTCTCTTTCTGCCCCTCATCTGCTTCGCTCTTCGTACGATCGATTTGCCAGATGTCGTGCAGGAGAATCCGGCTTGCTTGGATTTCTCGAAGAAACAAAACGCACGATGCGTTTTCGATCATTTTTACATTCGCGACGCGCGGGGCGGGAGAGGAGTATTTCTTATAAACCTCCCCCGACGATTCGGCTTTCTGAGAAACGGGAGAGGGTAAGTTACGTTATGTACGCCCGATGCGGAATAAAAATCTCGGAGTGGCGACTCCGGCAGCTTGACAAAGGCGCGAGGTGGAAAGGATCGATTAAATATATTCCCGACGGGGAAACACGAGACGCGAATAAACTGTTATGCGATACTATACGCGCGCCTTGTCTCCTTCTCGCTCCGAGGTGTACGAGAGAGCCTTTTTTTTATTTCTTCCTCCGCGGGGTCGCTTTTTATTCGCTCCACGACGGATTTTTGTCTTCGATCTCGCTCGGACCTTTTCTTTTTTTCTGATGCTGCGAGAAGCTCTCTTCCAAGGAATAAAAGCGATATAGGAAAAACTCCGAGACCCCGCTGTCCCCGGAAATTTGAGATTCGTGCGCTCGTACGCTCTCGCGATGGACCAAGAAGATGATTCTCCGCATCGATTTACGACGAAAAAAAAAAACGCAAAATTCCGACGTGTCTTCGCTATTTTATTAACACGCGACTCGCGCGATTGACGCGACGAATTATTGGTTTTTATTTACGAGAGATGAAAATAAAAAATAATCGTCCGCAATTGGCATAAATTCGCGAAATAATTGGAGATATATATTCGTTTTATTTTAGAATCGAGAGTCGATCGGGCGCGAGGCTTGGCATTGTTATTCGGCGATTTGAATAAAAGTCTGCTCCGAGGAGGATTATTCCGAGGCGAGGGAAGTAAGTTTCGCAGGTCGACTTGACTGGGTCCAACACCGGGGGAGCCGTGTTCCGAGTAAAGTCTCACGCTGAGTGACTTACGACTGCAGATTTCTACCAGGGGTTCTCAACGACGTTTTGCCTCGCGAAATAATTCGTCGTCGGGGCCTCGCGGGTCCTCGGGGACCGCCGCGCCCGCCAGAAAAATAATATATATACGAGAGACTGCAGCGCGAGACGCCGATGATCGGTTCTCCTCTCGCTGCTTATCCTTCGCGAGAAACAAACGAGCCAAGGATCTCTCGCGCGAGGACTTTCCTCCTCGCCAAAACTGCTAGCGATTTAATGGCGTGGAATTTAACTGCCTCTTTGCCAATTCCACCCAATATCACCGATCCTTTTCTCTCTCGTTCTTGCTCTTTTTCTCTCTCTCACTCTTTCGATCTTTTCTCCCTCTCACTCTCGACGGCTCTTGCTCAGAATTTTTTTTTTCTTATACTCCCTTGTGGCGTGCTCGGCAACGAGGGATTGGGTGGCTGTCTCTGCGGAAGGAATGCAAATGCCTCTCCCTTCGAATAATAAATCTGTTTTCTTCCAAGTGCCACGTACGTCACCTCCCACTGGTATAAAGTCATTCGATTGATTATTCCTTTCCTCCGCGAATTCGTTCTCTCCGAAATTCGTCGCGTCAAAATTGCCCACCCTCCTACTTTCGTCGCCGTATCTTTCGTTTATGTTTTCAAGGATTTCACTGCTCTTATCTTCATCTCGGCACACTTAATTTCTTTTTTAAATCTTTCATAGATAACGAACGTGCTTATATAAATGCATAAATTTACAAAATCTATACACTTATTTTTTCCAACTTTTTTCTATATTAACCATTTTTGCGAGACGAAACGAATTTGACATCCTGATTATTTAAAAATAAATTACAGATCCTTGAAAATTAAAAAAAAACGTTAAAAATTTGCAAATAAACAGTTTTTTTTTACTTTGAGAACTGATTCGATCAGAGATATTACTTATAAATAACGAAAATTCTAGATCCTTGAAAATTTGCAAAAAAAAACGTTAAAAATTTGCAAATAAAAGTTTGTTTTCTATTTTAAGAACTGATTCGATCATGCAGAAATTACCTACAAAATAACGAAAGTGATAATCATTTTGGGTACAACCTAAAAATTCATATTGAAAAATCGAAAAATTAATTTATTAGTTAGTTTTTTAGTTGTTTCATTAAACAAACTATTTTTTAATTATCATTTTTTAATCAGCTCCACTCTATATATAGAAAATTTATGTTTGGTGCAGTCTATTTTAATTAACACTACGATGCGGTTCTGTTAAAAAATCATTCAATGTCACGATATTTCAATACTTTGATGATAAACTTTTTTTTCGATAATAAAATCCAGGTAAAATGAATCCGTGAATTTATTCCAAGAAGCGAGAGACTAAAAATACCCAAGCAGGCGTAAAAACCAAAAAGCTGCATCAAGAATCAGCGTGCATGTTCCCGGTTTGTATTCTTTAGTGCGCGATCTGGTTATTTTTATAACGGTAACAATTATTCGTCGTTGACTCAGAAGGAAATAAGTGGAAGAGGCGAGTTTCTCCCGGAGGATCTATAATACCCGTTTCTCCTTACAAGAGCCGTGACCGTAGGCTCGCCATAATATAAATTAAGATTCCAATCTCGAAATCAAACTCCCGGTCGTGTCGTGCTTCTCGAGCGTCGTCGTTGTTGCTGTTGTTGTTGTCGTTGGTATATAGAGGAGGGAAGAAGCAGAAAACGAGTGGTCGGGTCCGGTTAATCGTCGGCGCGAATCGTCGTGCCCGGGGAGAGCTGGCGAGAGACGAAGGAAAAGAGAAAGAGAGAGAGTGGGAGGTTATTGGAGGACTCTCGTACGGATGCACCCGATATCCGCGAACGGTTCGCCTCTTTTGCTCTCGCTCCTGGGATAAGAAACTCATGACTGGCACCCCGGACTCGAGCACACGCGACTTGCCATAAAAGCACACGCGGAAAGGCAGGACACACAATTTTGCATTTACCACCCGCTGCCTCGATCGCGCCCCACAGACCCGAACTGCTATCCATAACTCGATCCCCCATGTTGCCCGAGAGAGCGATACTCCGACGCAATTTATGCTTATTCATAAACTCCCCCCTCGCTCTCCTCTCTTATTTTCTCGACGCCGAGAAGTCCTCGACGATTATTCGTTTCTCATCCCCGTTTGACGTTTTCTCCGCCTCCTCTTCGCTCCTCTTATCGAGTTACTTCCAATTCGAGGTCGTGTTCCGCTATGCATCGAGACGTTTTTCCTCCCCCGCCCCGTGGCCCTCATCGCTTCTCGTTATACCGCCGGAGTCCAATTAATTAATCGACCGATAAGGTACACGTCCCAACATATATAGTGGAAAATGTCACAAAAGTTTAAGATATATACTCCCTGAATCAATAATCTTCAACGAATTTCAATTTATATGGTCAAATGAAAAAAATTATAATTTATATTCTAATGAATATTTAACAAGACCAGCGATATATCAAGTAAAGCAATAATATATATTTATGTTGAAAAGAATAAAACGCAGTTTTTATATCCATGCCATCATACGTGCTTTCGTACGTGGATGCTGGATATTTTTGAAGAATTTGAATAAATTTTGTGAATTTTTGAAAGTTTATACTTTTTCACTTTTCCAAAAATTTTCAAGTCGTCATAACTCTTTTTAAAATGCATGTATTCCTATACGCCATTCACTTAGTTTTGTAAAAATCTTTAAGAATCACCCCTAATAATAAAATTAATTTCAGCAAGAAAAAGGAAAGATATGGCAAATTAAAATTTTCATAGGTCTACGAGACTCAGCGTGACTCACCAAATTTGTTGAAATTTTTTTTTTCGGTTTTAAAAGTCGATTTAATCGGAAATTTTCCGTAGATAACGAAAACGCTACTTATTCGAGGTGCAATCAAAGAATTCATAATGAAAAATTAAAAAAACTGATCAAAAAGTCAGTTTTTTTGATTTTTCAATATGAATTTTTAAATTTCGTTCCAAATAAGTACCATTTTCGTTATCTACAGAAAATTTCCGATCGAAAAGGCTCTTAAAATCGAGAAAAAAAAATTGAAAAATTTTTGCGAATTTTTGAAGGTACACCCCTTTCCATTTTTTCAAAAATCTTCAAGTCGTCATAACTTTTTAAAAAATGCATATATGAACTTAATTCCAGCGCCATTCGCTTTATTTTGCAAAAATCTTAAAAAATAAATCCTAATAAAGTTGATTTGGGCAAGAGAAAGAAAAGATATCGCTAAATGAAATCTTCATGGGTCCACGAATCTCAGTGTGACTAACCAAATATCTCGAAATTTTTTTTTTCGGTTTTAAGAGCCTATTCGATCGGAAATTTTGTGTAGATAACAAAAATGATAATTATTAGGAGCGAAGTCCAAGAATTCATTTTAAATGAGTCAAAAAACTGACTTTTGCATCAGTTTTTTCAATTTTTCAATATTGAATTCTTGAATAGCACCCAGTAGAAGTATAACATTTTTGTAATCTACAGGAAATTTTGCGATAAAATACCCTATTAAAAAAACATGAAGCTCATAATCAAATTCATCAGAATATAGAGCATACATATTATACAAGGTTATATGAAATATGCATCTAGAAGAATCGCAAAATATTAATTCAATCATGTCGAAAAGGAAAAAGCGGTCGCGTTGCTGCTCGTATATATTTAAAAAATAAAAATCAACATTATATTGTATAGATATTCTTAGATATGTACATACATTTATTTTTTCTTAATGGATTTCAAATTTATAGCAATTTAATTGTGAAATAAAAAACGCTGCGTTCGCATCCAGGAAAAAAAGTAGTAGTCCGGTGCATCGAAAAAGTGAGAGGGAGAGATATCGGGTTACCGGGGTTGATCCCTTCACTCGGAGCACTTGCGGTTCTTCGTTCACACCTCGAGACCCTCATTTCCCTGCGACTTCCTCGACCGTGTCGCAAATCGGTAGCAAGTGCTTCTCGCGGCTTCGGGTTTCCCCGGTCACGACATCGCTGACACTTGCTCCACATTTTTTCGTCCTCTCTCTCTCTCTCTCTACACATCGCGTTCGTTATTCCGCGTCGAACTCGGGTCTGTCGGGGCGCTCTTTAGAAACAAACGAAATAAAAGCTGAAAGTTTTTCGGGTCGGCAAAACGATCGTCCACTGTTGGCTGCACGCGGGAAAAGATCGTACACGTCGGCGAAGTGAAATGGCGCGTGCCCGGAGAATTTCACGCCGAGTTAGTCATGCTCCTTCTTCTCTCCTTCCTCTCCCCCTCCTCCCTCGCCTTAGCCCTCTACACCGTTCTCCACGCTCTTCCGCCCATGAAATTCTGTGCTTCCGAGATACTCGAGTCCTGCCCATCAAACTTTTTGTCTCGTTATTTCTACGTTCGAACATCCGAAAAAATATTCCTCTTAACGAGGGAAAGAGACGCCGGGGCTCGGCAAAGATTTGTGAATAAGACGTAAAAAAGTTCAGGGCGTGACGGAGATGCCCGCGACGTCTGAGCTCCGACGTTTATTGTTATTTCAGTGACGTTTTTAACGTACGTAATATATCGGGTTGCGAGCTGCGACAGGCGCGTACAAAACAATGCGAGACTGTGCACTCGAGTGACGAGCGTGACAGGAATATCAAATGCGCGTCGGAGTCAATCAATTCGCCTGACGATAAATTCGCGTCCTTTGAATATCGTTTTCTCGAAAATCTTTCCAAATTACGCGCGATTTTTGTCTCCTTTCTTCCTATATCGTGAAAAAAAAAATCGGTAATGGAGTCGTGTGAAATTTCATCTATGCAGAGTAGAAACGAGATGTTTTTTTTTCTTTTCTTCGCGCAGAGTCTCGTCACGACTTCTGTCCTAAGAGTTTTCCAAGAATCACGCGTTTTATCCAGCAGAGGAAATTCTATTAGCGTCAGTTTCGAAATCCCAACGACAGACACTCTCCTTTTTCGTTATTTCGAGAGAGCTGCGGACGTGAATACGAACATCAGCTTCGACGGCGAGCGCGCTACCGAATACTAAAATCTGGATATTCTCGCGCGACGTTTCCTATGATTCAGGACGCGAAGAAAAGGATTGGCGAGAGGTGTGGACGCGCCGCGTGACATTGCCACGAAACAAAAGGGACTGGCAAAAACGAAAGAAGGAACGAGCCGAGCACCGCCTTTTTGTCAAATTCGCAGCATGCAAATGTCAAAAAGCAAGAAAATTTAAATACAAGCGCTCCCAGAGCGTCGCTCTACGTTTTTTGGTCGTCAGTCCCATGTCCGAGAGAATATAAGCAGGAGGAGAATTCGTGTGGGAGACTTTTAACGAGGATTCGCATATATACACATCCCGGAGCGTGACGCGGAGAAACTAAACTCGAAAGAAGTCTCGCCCGGGGAGGCAACAATCCACGAAGCTCCTCGTTAATATTATTTATGCGACGTTTCCGATCCTTCTTTTCCTTTATTTTTATCCACGGCCTGATGCCAGGTATACAGAAAAAAAGTAATGGGCTCCGGTGCACGATTTCATATCCAATAAATACGCGCACAAGTTGTGTACAATATATGTTTTATTATTCTCGTTTCGGAGTTGCTTCGCTTTTTCGAGGAAAATACGAGCGCTCCTGCGCGGTTGATGACGGACTCTAATTTATTCGGTGTATATATATTCGCTTTTTTTTTTCGTTCGTATATACGGATGAAGAAAAATTTGGGCGACAGGCAATTGTCCGGTTGAAAAGTCCGTCGGTGAATATCGATTCGCCTTTGGCAAGTGCGTAGGGCCATCAGAGAGGGCCAGCGTAAATTTTCAGCGCGCTCGGCAGAGCGCAAATTTATTTCATTGCGCATGCTGCGGCGTTTCCTTTTTTTTTTAGCCCAAGTTCCGACGAGGGACGCGACGAGGGAAAAGGGCTGTGAAGGACAAAAAATATTGAAAAATATTCAAGGGAGTTTCAATGGATTGGCAGCGAGTGCGCGCCGGAAAGGCTCGATGGAAAATGAAAAAAAGTACAGCGGGGAACCCGACCACCCGGCAACATATCGAGATAATGCTTAAAATAATGAAAAGAAGAAACGGAAAATCGAAATCGAGCGCTCGGTATGTGTCGAGGCGAAAAGAAAAAATGAAAAAGAAAAAAGAATCACAGCGATGAGCGAAAAATGGCCATCGAGATCAAAAATATAATGGGAAGTTTTTACGTAATGACGATCGCGCGATATATACATGTATGTAGAAGGCACGAATAAAAAAAAACGAAAGAAAAAAACGATGCGTGGGAGAGTGAAGCGAGAAATATCGCAAGTGGAAGGATCAAAGGTGAACAGGTAGCTCTCGTTCTTTCACGAGCCATTTATATTTCGGCTTTGGAAAACGTGGGCGCACGAGTTAGCGACTCTTTTTGCAGCCAATTGAAACGCGCGCGCTCTCGAGAATTCCAAAATTAGAGTGAATTTGCAAAACTCGGGATGAGAACAGCCGGCAAATCTGTTCGCCGTTCGACTTATTTTTGTGACTTATTTTGTACGCGGGGAGGGGAGCAGAGCCGACCATTTTGTCGTGTCGGAAAGGCGTACGTTCGGATCGTTCGTGTCGAAATGATGATTGGAACGGATATGAAGCTATTTTGTGGGAGGCGAGCGGGGACGGCCGGAGGCTCCTCATTCGCCGCTCAAACGGCAATTTAGCGATGTCTCGCGCGTATCGAGCAGCTAGCCTTCATCATCAAGGTGACTCGGCAGCGAGAGCAGACGGAGAGAGATGGAAAGAGAGGAGAGAGCGAGATGAGATTCCCCTTTGACCGCTCGGACGTCCCCGGCGCGCGACGAGCGGCCCTTTATTTCCGGCTGTCACCAGACTCGCGTCCACCTTTGGACGATAATACGCGCTCCATTTCGCTACCATCATTGTCGGACGATCGATCGATCGGCGAGAGCTTGAAAGGCCCGAACCCCGGACAAACGAGAAAATACGCTTTCTCCGAACGCGCGAAGACAGTGGAGTGTATTCGCTTATATATATATAGAGATAGGTGTATAATTAATTCCCTCGAATTCCATCGGCCACCCGTGGAGAACATTTAATTACGCGACCGTTTATTGTGTACGAATTTCCCGACTGACGTATTTTATTTCCCGGAGATCCGTCTTTGGCGATTGACCCGGAGATCGAAATGGATGAGAGAGCTCTCCTTTTTCGAGTCTGCGTGAGAGCGATTATAATTATATTCCAGCTGGGAAAGGGAGACTCGGAGTAAATGAAAAAGAAAAGGAAAAAAGACTCATCGCTCAAAAATGGCAATGGAAATTTGAGAAAGCGAATTCCGCTGACTCTTTTCCCAACGGGATGAAAAGTCAGCCCGGGGGCGGGGGCGATGGGGAAAAGCGGGTGGAGCCGGTCTCGGTAATCGCATTTGCACCTTTGACGAATCGCTCGCGACTAAAGATTCTTTTTCTATGACCAGAGGGGAGGAGAACCGGGCTCTGAAACGTTTTGCGGGCTCGTTTTACACGCGGTAGCTCGTGTACAAACTTTTTTTCCTTCCTTGCCAGCTACGAGCGAATTAAAAACCCTTGACTGCCCTTTAAGCCCTGCGAAATCTTTTGCCGAGCTTTTCATCGCCGTCCGCGCCGGATCCTCAAGCCGGAAGTTGATAGAACAGGAGCGCGAGATTCGCGATGTAAATAGAAAAGGGACGAAAGAAAAAGCAGCGTGCACGGAAAAAGGGCGGGCGAAAGGAAGGGTGAGAGATACGGAGCGGAAACGAGGGGAGGAAGAGAGAGATTCGTCTTTCTGTTTCGAATGCAAACCGACGGTTTCGTGTTCCTTTTGGATTTTCGAGTTTCTTCTCTGACGCGTCGCTCTCTCTCTCTCTCTCTCTCGCCACCCCTTTTTCTTTCTACCTCCACCATTTTATCATCCCCTTACCCCCCGACGTATGTCTTTTATTTCGTTACAAGCTCGTTGGGCATCGGGATCTTCCGAGTGGAGCGTGAAATTGCCAGTCGAAATCGTATTTCGTGATCGACGCCTCGAACACCCCGCGACAACCCTCTCGGGGCCCTATTTCTCGCGCACATCGGATCCTCGTTACACGGCGAATTCGCTCCCGACCCATATCGACCACTCGACGGCCTTCCAATCATCTTTTCAACTTGAAAAAACATTCCCGTCCGAATTTTCCCATTCCATTTTGCTCTCGATAACGCCGGACTCTCGCCATGACCGACGTTATTCTCATCGAGACGAAAATACAAATCGCTCGCTCCGAATTTCTCATTTTACCCTTCATTTCAATTTATCGCCAGCAGCGAGGCGTACAAATAGACGATTTATATTGCAATACCTTAAAAGTATATAATTTACGCGTCTGTCAAGTGGAAACGAGACGAGAGAAATAAATGCGTGAAAATGCTCACCTCGGAAGCCCAGATTATTTGATTCAGGTAAACGGTTTCTCTCCTCGTAAACTCTTGGAAATATTTCTCGTCACGATATTGTTCGCAAGTTCACTCGTCGAAAAACAAAATTGGTCCAAGAATCCCGAGTATTCACTTCATTCTGCCAATGAGCACAATATTTTTCATAAAATAAAAAAATAAAAAATAAAAACAAAAAGACGAAAAAGAAAATTAAAAAAAAAATAAATTTTTAAGTATATTTAAATTGTATATTTAATCGCGAGTGTAATCTTTTTGTCTTCGAAATATCAACGATTAATTGTTTGGCAGTGTTTCGCGTATATAATTATCGCGGGATTTTGATGAATAATCGGCAAGGTACTTCCGTGGCCGTTGGTCGCGGATGAAATGCACGCGTATGAAGGAAGCATCTCGCTTTTATCGAGAAGCCTTGATATCACATTGCGCGCGCCCCCGAAAAGCAACGTACATCGTCAAGATGCGTGTGCGCGCTTCCCAATTTTGTGACACGCGCATCACCTATCGATACGACTCCGTTTTCCCCCCCTCCCTCGCCGCGACTATTTTATAATTACCTTGGCCACTCGGCCGCGCGTATTTCGATTTCTGCACCCCCGACGTGGGAGCGCTCTCCCTTTTTTTTCCCGCCTATAACGCGGCCCCATTAAACTTTCGTTAAAAATGTTCTCCTAAAAACCATCGCGCATTCTTTTCACGATGAAAATCCGTTGGACCATTTATTTTCCGTAACAGCGAAGTTTTCTCTCCCCGAAATATTTTCCTCGTAAGAATTCGCGGCGCGCTTGAAAAAGTTGGCTAAATTTTTCTGCAACGGGGTGCGGGAAGCGCGAGATATCGCCGGCGGAGCCGAGACAACGTTGGGACTTTAATCACATACAAATATAGATATAAGAGAGCAAATGTTTGTGATGACGATTAGATGCGAGACGAAAGAAACGGGGGAGAGAATGGGAGAGTGAGAGCAAAAGAGAGAGGAAAAAATGTTTGCTCCTCGAATTAGTATGGACAAAGTGCCGCCTCTCAGCGCTTATATTATCGTTCTCGATTAACGATGCCGCTCGTGGCTTTCTCGCAGCCGTCTCGTTCCACGGCTAATTTGCTGCTTCATTAATTATTCCCGTTCCACCGGGTGGCGGTACAAACGACCTGCAGATATCGCGTACAAGATTTTCAACCCGATATCCTCCCTTGCTCGCGCATGTTTTCGAAATCCCAAACTGCGAACTTACCTCGCCTCTTAATACCTTTCTTTTTCTTTATTTATTCAGAATAAAATAAAATGTTGATCCTGCTTTTATATATTAATTAAATGAAAAGTTTACGGGGTCTGAATATTATTTTCTCGAGACTGATTATTCGCGAGAGATGAGGAATAACGCTCTCGCGGAAGAAAGTGAATTTCGTAATATCCCGGTGCATGCGCGGCTATCCATTCGGCTACGAGTCGCAAATGTCTACTATATTACCGGGACTAATGGTAATGACGATCGTAATTCTCGGCGATAGGAGAGAGGGAGCGCGGCGAGTGTGCTCTCCGCTCCGGTGCGAAACGACTCGCAGGATCTTTCGTCCTGCTTCGTCGGAGATACCGCGTGAATAACAGCATCCTGCGCCTTAAAGCCTCGGCTTTTTTCTCCATGTAATATGCAATTTCGAGTTCTCCCGTGAGACGCGAAGCGCGAGCGTCGCGTCGGAAACCTTTTCTGCGTCAGCGGCAGGCCCGCCGCGCGATGCGTTTCGACGTCGAGCGACTTTGTTGTTTCGCGAGCGAGGAACTTTGTCCGAGAGCTCGCGAGATTGGAGCAGGTGGCGACGGGAGGAAACGACAGGAGACAATGCCCTGTCGGATAACGTCGCGCGAGATGTTTCGAGCCAAAGTCTGTATATACGTTCCGCTATTTTGGAGCAGATGCGACCCAAGTTTCGCTCGCCTTTCATTTCACCAAGTACGTCTTACATTTATACTATCGACAACGGTGTCTGAAAACTCGGTTTTATGATGCCACGAGCCAAACTTATCCCCCAGCTATAACGTATTACAAGGCTGTGACACGTACGGAAACGTGACCAAACGCCGAGACGAAAATGACGAAGCAAACATTCGCTCTACACAAGGCAGAAACAATAACGATTTCGAGAGCAAGTGAAAGAGAATGTCGAAACATTTCACGACAGCATAACCTGTATAGTGAGATTTATTATTAAAAGCCAATAATATATGAATCATTTTTTGGATCATGCTTTTTTATGGAGAAAAATCATTATTTCCATGGTAAAATTTTGTTATTTCGTATGTCATGAAAAAAATTCATAATCAAACAAGATAAACGTCTCAATAGTTAGATAATATTTCAATATGTTTTAATTACATTTTCTTAATATAAAATGTATGCATCATTTTTTTCCATAAAAATAAGAGGTGCATTATTCTTAGCATATATTCAACTATTGAAAAAAAGCTTGTTCAATAAAATAGGGCTCGAATTTGCTGTCCCAATTATTGGAACAAGACGTAAAGGTATATGTTTTGGCGATTATAAAAATATCAGACGATAATTTAAATGTGAATGCGGAGCAAATTTTTTTCTTTAAATATTTTTAAAACGAAAATGAAGTGAAATAAAATCCTCAAGATATAATCAACTATTGTGACGTTTACCTTTTTTAGTTTAATTTTGCTGCAATCTAAAAATTCTTAGTAAAAGTTTTAAAAAATCCTATTCTTATTTTTCAAATAAAAAATAGGGGTTTAAAATTATTCAGGAAAACTTCTTTCCCTCTTCGCAATATTCTATACGTTTAAAAAAAAATCGAAATAAAAGATTTAAAAAAAAACCCTTTTTTATACATGTATGGTTTTTCGATTAGATGCAAAGAGATGAAATTGAGGCCGATATAATGATCACGAACGGGTCGCAGAGTTCGAGCCTCTTCATCTTTTTCATTTCCGGAGAGGATCGCTCGAGCCCTCGCGAACGCTATTCTCATTCGAAGAGAGTACACGAGAGAAAAAAAATTCAGTGCACATGTTCGCTCAAGAATAATGCGCGAGAGCTTTGATCAGCGTCATTGTTTCTTCCACTCACATTTGTGTCTTTTTCTTGCGGGCTCTCGTGCCCGTTCTTCATCGGGATCTCGAGGAGGCTCCGCGCGGATCCGGATATGTCACGGGGGTCACTCTCGAACCGTCGATGCGCGATGTGCCCGATGATATATGCATTCCGAGGGCCTCGGCCGCGAAATCCCGATGAGCGGCAACGCAGTACACGCGATTCTTATGAAACGTAATAATAAGCTCTCTCGTCGTCGTTGGTACACTTGAAAATATCAAAGCTCCGGAGCGCGAGCGATACTCGAGTAACCTCGCAGTTGGAAAAAGGAAAATTACTCTCGTCCGGAGTGGCCCTTCGTCGTTCACCGTGACGACGCCGCGCAGAGAAAGGGAGACAAGAATCTCGAATTCGCCATCAGCCGTTTTTACCACAAAGCAAATTATTTGGAGCGGATCTTTTGTGCGCGCAGCGTTCGCGATGAAGCTTCGCTCTCGAATGCGTCTTTCTTTGATGCCGCGACTGATGCTGTGCGTGGTCTTGACTCGATTATTTTTCTTCCGATTCGAAAGGAAAGATGAGATAGGGAGCGAAAGTGGGTGAATTTAGCAGAGTATCGAAAAAATTAGCATACCTCGTCGAGAACGCACCCCGACTCGGCGATTACATTTTATTTCGCTCTCGTTCGAGAGCCTCGACGTCGAGTTTTCATCGGACGAAACGATCCCGGAGCGAGACACGCGAAAGGGATCGAGTCGAGAGCGAGTCTTGTTCCGCGCGCGACTCGCACAATGAGCTCCCTCAGTTTTTCGAGAAAATGAAAAGCGCGGAGTTATTTCGGGGGTAGAGGCAATGAGAGAGAGAGAGAGAGAGCTTCAAGATTTTAAGGAATAAGGAGCTAGCTCGTGAAATGCGCGCGGCACTCGAAGAAACGCGTCGCGCACGGCGCTACCGAACAATCGTTTCGGGGAACGTTTGAAGTTCCCCGTCGCGTTGACAGCCCCGCGGAGAGGAAGGGCCGCGCACAATATATCCACGAGCCGAGCGGAGCATTCTCCAAAGAACGAGGAAGCGAGCGAGAAGAGCCTCGCTCTTGGCGCGAGTACAAAGTCCTTGAATATGCAGCTAGACGCTGAGAGGGGATCGCGATAATGCTGCCGAACGCGCGAATATTCTATATACGGACCTCATCACCGCGCGACGAGAAAAAAAGAGAGAGAGAGAGAGAGAGAGAGAGAGAGATGAGAAAAAAAAGAGAGAACATTGGCGAAAAGTTTGACGCCGCGTTAGACACTTTCCGGGGCGGATCGATCGACACCGATGCATCGGCAAAGGCTAATTGACTCGAATAATGATCGAGTGAAAACTCGTTAATCTCCGATGGCTCGAGGGAGAGAGAGAGCGAGTTTCTCCAATGTTGTATTCTCTATATATCTGTCTCTCTTCTTTATATCTTTATATAGTTATATATAATATACGCATCATATATATCGGTATATATATGTATATAATTTTCTATGCACTCTCACGCAGCCTCTTGCTTTGGCTTTATCTCTCGAGAGCTCAACCCCATCTTCTCCGAGGGCTAATCAACGAAAAAGTAATCCCGCTCGCGCGCGTTCCGTCTTTCTCTTTGCATGGTCGTTGCACTCTCGGTGTATAGTATGCGGGTGCAACATCGTCTTGCCTGGCCGGGCTCTTGTGTCGGCTTCCTCCGGAACATCGGCTCTTTTCTCTCCCGTTATTGCCCCGGCTTTTTAGAGCGACGATGCCGCATGCAGAAAACACATCGGCGAGCCAGCCCCGGGTACTCCGGGCCCTCTCGCTCCCGCCCGTAGTAACCCCCCCCCCCCGAGCGCCCGCCGCGCCCGGAGAGCGGTACACGTTACGACTCGCCCGAACAACAGTCGAGTGTACCTTTGACGATGCCGAGGAAACTTTACACACGAGCGGGTAATTAGTTCGTATTATACTTTGTGACATCGACGAGCCTCCTCTTCGCTACTCCACCGCCCTGCTTCGCCGCACACGCCTGCTTCGCGCTACACACTCTCCCCTCTCGGCCTTTCCCCTTCCACTCCCCGCGTCGGAGATTCGCCGAACGTGCCCGTTATCTCTGCCCGTAAACATTAGAGCATCGCATGTGTGCTCCCGCTTTTCTCCTTCTCTTTTTTTTTCTTCTCGTCATGTATGATATTTATTATTTTTCTTTCACATATTCTATATTATATGCATTTTATTTATTTTAGCGAATCGATCCATTTAGATATGTTGAATTAGTTTTATGTGTGTTTTTTTTGTTTCTAGTGATGGGGTTTTTTATATTTTTGTTTTTTCATGTTTTTTCTTAGAGATTAAACAGTGCGCAACATTAATGAAGTAACACTATTCTTGATAATACCATATGGTGCGAATAAAAAAGAGATACGGATTAAGCAACTCAATAATATAAACAATATTGTGGAATAATGTAAGTTTCGATTTGTTTGTAACGTTTATGCGTATTTTGTATGTAACTTTTTGTTCGTAAAAATAAATTCCATTTTAACAAGTTCGTAAATTATTTTTTGTTTTCATCTCTGTGAATGCAAAGATTTACCATGATGTAGGGTAATTTTCTATCTAGACTTTTATTCTGTAAAAAAAATTTTTTGTATACTAATTTTTTTTTTCATAATAGGTGTAACGTTGATGTTGAGTAACAACTGTTCTGGCAATGTTTTGGTATGGCAAGCTTCAGCTCAGATACCTGATATTAAATTTTTCGCGTTCATTTTCATTTTAAACATATTAAAGATTTTAATTTTTCAGGAAATTATCGAGCTCTGACCATCCCTATATTGTTAAAAACATCGATTTTTAACCCCATAAAATAATTTTCATTAAACACTCACACAATTTGGTTAACACCGCGAAATTTTTTACAGTGTACATTTAAAATAATTATAATAAAATAAATGTTTAATAATTTTGTTCCCAGGAGGAATGAAATTAACACCCTCTGCAGTGCTCATTAAAGGACCTATCAAAAAGTTACGTAAGTTACGTAAAAGTTACGTAAAGTTAACTATTATTATTGGTCGATAAAATCATAAAAGAAACAATATACATTACTGGTCTGAATTCCAAATAATATGCGACTTTTATGTTTTGCTTAAACATTCGTTTGCATTAAAAAGTAAATATCTTTATTACTTTCTAGATTTAACTCTAAAAAATTTTTTTTACAAGTTTCGCTATTAAAAATTTGTTAATTTTTTTTACTGAATTTTAAAGGAGCACCCTTAATTTTGTTACAAATTTTTCTTTCATATATATTTATTTATATTTGTTATCCTTGTATATTTTTTTCGAATTGGTTACAATAAATGCGGCTTGTATATAGGAATAGAAGAAGAAAAAAACGAAAGGATAGACACGCTTTCTCGTGTGTCTCTACCGGCTTCGCAACGACGAAGCCCGACTTTTTCCAGGCTTTAGAAAGAAAAAATCCTCTTTCCCTTTGCGTTGGACTTATTTCTCGTGCCTCTTGCACACGCGACGAAAGAGAGCTTTTCGCGTGTCGATTTCTCCGTATAGAAACAAAGAGAATTCTTCCGGTGATCCGGAGTATCCCCGTGGCGATTTCTGAAGATGGCGAGAGCCACGCGGGGGATGAGAAAGCAGGAATCCTCGCGGCATTTGGACGAACTTATCTCGGTATCTCGGCTAAGCGGAAGTCGCCCGGCGCCACAATGCGAGATAGAGTTGGTTTTGACGTCTCGGGGGCTTTTCTCCCGTGTTTTTTTTTTCGGTGACGGAGCCCCTGGCTGGCTGACTCGAGGGCGAACAAGGGTGTGCTTCGCGAGGGCCTGCACACGCTCCCGCGCGCGTTCACCCCCCGTGCAGTAGCCTAGGCGACGTTCCTTTCTTTTTTTTCGCGTTCTCGCGTCCTTTAACCCCGCGCGCACTTCCCTCCCTCTGCTCTCCTCCTGACGCTCAGCCTCCCTCCGCTTTTGCTCTTCTTCTGAAGGCCCGCGATGGCATACATCGCTTTGCCCCCGCATCTCTCCTCTCGCGTGTACATATATACGCGCCCGCGTATTAAGAGATGGCAGAGGCCGGGGGTGGGCGCGGGCTCTTTTCTCACGCACCCACACGCAGCTTGCTCTCGGCACGTCGATGAATTTCTTTGATCCGCACTGTAATTAGTTGGCAGGAGGAGCGAGAGAGAGAGAGAGCAAGCAAAAACAGCAGAGCCTCTTGCACGAAAGGTGCATGGGCGAGAGCGAAGCAACCGGCGAATCAGCCCAGGGAATATGAAGGATGGAAGGGTGCCTTGCTCTCGCTGCTAGTAAAAATGTTTGAGTGGCGATCAAAGTGTACGAATGCGCCTTGCTCCGCTCCCGTTGCTCCGCACACAGGGCCAACGCTTTCTACGGGCTCCGATGCATGTCGAGGCTTTAAAAAAGAAGAAAAACCCCGGGCGCAACCTTCCCTAGATATGCGCATAGGTAAAAGGACCAACTTATTCCCTGCTCTCTTCTTTTTCTCGCTCTCTCTCCCTCTTATTTCTCTCTTTCGGATATTTCTATATCTTTATATTTACCAACATTTTGTCCTTTTTCGACAGACGTCTCTAATTATTAATTACGCATATATCTTTCAGCTTCTCGGAAAAAATCACTGACGATCGCTTTTCAGAGTCCTCCCGTCGCTAAATTGTGAAAAACTCGATGAAATATATTTCACTCGATTTTCGTTTCAAGAGCGAAAAAGTGTCTTGTATACGTGATGGGAACAGCCTGCGCGAGGCTTATTTTTCTCGGGGGCTCGACGTTATCTGCCAACGAATTCTTCAGAGAGTTCAAAGCGTGCACGCGGATAAACCCGGAAACAGAGGGAATTGGGACGAAATTTACCTTTGTGGTTTTTCGTCTCGTGGAGGGAGAAGCGCGCGTATACGTAGATCGCTTTTAGCGATTACGGGGACCAAGGCGACGGCTTTTCTACACGTTTTTCCGAGCGTGTATATTCTCGTGACGAAAAATATTCAGCCGGTATTCGAGTGTTCCAGTTTTCGCTCTCGCGTCTCGTTTCTCTCGACGAAAAGTTTTTTTCTACCGCCGGCGAAATTTATTCTGACGGGATTAAGAAGGAATCTCACTGGGAGATAGGCTTCTCGAAATCCTGGTGGGAATACTGGAGGAAAGCGAGCATTTCGAGTCGGTTCTTCGGTATTCGAAGGAAGCTCGAGATATGGAAGCGCGAGACGGAGTTTCGAGTGATGCACTCGGGATTCTCCGAGCCTTTTCCCTCTCTTCATCGCTCGCCGAACGCATCCACGTTCACCGCAAAGATTCCGTGTTATTCCGTGCGACCCGGACTCCCGCTTCGCGACCGACCGCACCGAGACATTTTCGCAGCTATGGCATTTCGTAAATTTGGGATAAGAGCGGAGAATGTGTCTCCCAGGGGCTCCGTTTCGTCGTCAACGAGCCACCTCTCCGGCCTATCTCGTTCGCCCTCTCTCTTCTCGCATACACGCTTTTTACGCTCTCTTGATGCGTATAGAAGAAAGTTTCGCGAGAAACGCGGTTTGCTTCCTGTATGCTCCGTCGATTCTCCCCAAGCTTCTTTTTTCTCCGTCAATCCTCGCCGGAACATTTCCTCAAAGACTTCAAAAGCAGCCTCGTATATTTTGCGCTTCACGTATCTCCTCCGGCGGCGGCACAACTTTCCGGAACGCCGAGGCGCACCGGTCAAAAGTTTTAAAATCGAATTTAAAAAATTTCAAAAAATTTGGTCAGTCACACTGGGTCGCGGGGACCCATGAAAATTTCAATTAACGATATCTTTCCTTTCTCTTG
>JAPYYW010000667.1:0-85517 GCA_030522545.1 Cremastinae sp. A BG-2022a
ATCTAATTTTTTTTTCTCAGGTTGGCTAAAAACGTCGGCACCTTTGAATTTTCCCTCCGCCTACTTCACCTCTCAAAGCCCTGACGTTCTCCCTTAAGGAGGTATATTCGATACATATACTTTTTACTGAGACGTTTTATCAATGGATTATCGAATCGGATACATATTTTCTATTTTATATACAAATTTCCGAAACATAAAGAATATTTTAATTGTATATAATTGAAAAATGTTTTTTTTATTACAATTTTATTTTAATTAATTTGGACTTTAGTGTCATATATGTGATATTAAAATTTAATAACTCTCTTAAAAGTTCGGTGAGGGTATATTTTTGTGATGAAAAATTCAAGTTAAAGATATAATTCATATGCAGTATGTCAAAATAGAGCTTATGAATGAATGCATGTGTGCATTAACAATAACTCTAAGCAGCAGTTAAATAAATGGTTATTTTCTATTTTTAATTTTTACCTATAAATATTATTTATCAATTAAATCGAAATTCTTTTAATGTACAGTTAAATTTACACATTTTCACGCTGAAATTAGATATTCTTTAATAATAGCATATATGTAAGAGGAGAATTTTGTAAAATGTTCAACTGGTAAATTTTCTTCATATGACATCCTTCATTCTAAATCTTGCAGACTTATTAAAATAATCAAGTTTTTTTTCAACTAATGCAAGAGTATCGCTCCAAATGTGATGAAAGTATGAAAAGTGTATTAAGGTCGTCACGGTATTATAATAATATAGTGAAAAAAAAGACAATAAAAAGAATGAGAATCGATAAACGACTGAAAATGTGAGCACTCGTAAACCGGATCGAGCGTCGATAATTCAAAGAGCGCGCGGGGGCGTTCGATATTATCGGCAAATCTGTTTCCGTCGAGTGTAACGGTGACGCGCATCGTCATTAGCAGAAATTCCTTCGTTTAACGCCTTGGCTCACTGACACGCGCGAGCGGGAAGACATTTTGAGCGCTGGACGAGAGGGTTCGAATCGGTGCGTTTTTCCTCGTGTTGGACGCGTTCGTGTACATTTAAAACGAGATTGAGCGCATATTTTCTACATTGCAGGTTATAACCATGTGCAATTTTAATCAGCGAATATACCGCTACGAAGAAAAGCCTCTCATCGAGGTGAAAAAAATTCGCAGGATTACGATTATAGGATCGTGAAACTTCTCTTCCGGATTTCCAGAATAAAAGTATCTGTCGCGCATATTTTCGCGAGAGCCTCGCGATATCGAATTTCGCGGAAAATTCTGATACCTTGTAGTTGAAATATTTATTCCCCGTGGAGACTGTCTCGCTACCGAGTTTCTGCTCGTTAAACGGGGAATCTGAGAGAAAAAAAAGGGACAGCCGGACTCCTACTCGTCTTCGCGATCACTTATCGACGGCTTCATTTACAAATTGCGATTCCCAGGAGCGAGTTCGCGGCCGTTGTTGCTCGAGAGTTGTCAATATAAAAGCTGCTCCGATCCTTTTCCCGCAGGACGTGCGCCGGACGGAGTACGAAAGAGAGACCGAAGAATCCTCGATGTTGGGTAGAAAGGAGACAGCGAGAGAAAACAGGGAGAAACTCTGCTCTCTGCTCGAAGAAGAAATTAATGAGCACGCCGACAGTTATATTTATTCAAAGTGGATCTACCGGGTAAAGGGATATCGAGGAGATAAGACTTATCTTCTCCTCGGACCCGCACGCACACGGGCAAACGCACATGCCCGGTTGTCAAACGTCGACGTTGCGTTCCCGCTGCGCCCGCGACCACGAGAAATTCTCCCACAGCGCGGATCCGCTTCGCCGCTTCACCGTATTTGCCCTCGCAGCAGCAGCAGCACACATGCGCGTCTTTAAATTATTTTCGCTCTTGCCCCATTATTTTCCTCCATGTATACATTTCATATAAATCATACATCTTATTCTTTATATTTTTTATTATACGTATTTTAATTCTTCAGAGATGTCATCGAGATTACAGGTGAACGATACAAGTGAAAAATCTTTTTTTCCGAACACTTTTTTACCGACTTTTTAGATTTTTAGTTATAAATTTGATAGTTTTTTCATTATATTGTTGTATTTTTAATTCTTTGAACAATATGTCGAACGTTGAAATTGTTTGAAAAGTGTACTTTGACTACTAATAGTTGTTACAATTTATTGTTACAATCAACAGCAAATAAATTGGCAAGTTTATGAAAAATATTTAAAGTCCGAACGTAGAAATTATTTGAAAAGTGTACTTTGACTACTAATAGTTGTTACAATTATTGTTACAATCAACAGCAAATAAATTGGCAAGTTTATGAAAAATATTTAAAGACCTAATCTCATTATTTATACCAAAAATTCAATAAATTTTGCACTCATCTCTTTATTCGTCAAATATTTATTACCAAAATTCTATAAAAATAATCTACCCATTATAACTTTAAGGGTAAGAAACCCTTAACGTAACATGGATCGCACGAGGTGAGATGAAAGAGAAATAGAGGGACAAGGATAAAGAAGATAACTTTCTGGCTCGTAAAATTCTTCTTGACCCTTTCTCTCTTCCTGTTGTTCTCTCGGTCGTGGCTGGGCATCCCCGACGGAGCATGCCACACGAGAGCCTATAAATAGACGGGTGGATAATCACCGAGGATTTATGGTAACCACGGATTATCAAGTTGTACAAGCGATAATATATTTCACGTATCGCGAACGTTCTCTTATATTCACATATGCGTTCGAAAAGCATCGAGCGAGCCAGAATATTTCTCTCGCTTATTTCTCATAATTCGATTATACTTAAAAGTAAGCTCGATAATAATTCAAGTGCGCGTCGAGTTGTATTGTTTTCGAAAGAAATCCAAGGTGAAAACTTTCCGACATTTATCTTGGATGGTAAAAATGAGGAGCAACGTGTCAAACAGTGTTGATCGATGTGTGAGGCCAGGAGGATAGTGAGATGTATCTTTTCGTGGGTCGTACCTCGAGATGAGAGTTCAGCCCTGCCTATATATTTCTCCTTCTTTCTCACCGAGGCTGACGTTACAATGGGAACGTCTCGCTTGTTCGGTTAAATAAATAAATGGGAGTGTTGTATATATACGAAAAGCAGGAGAGAAAGAGAGAGAGAGGTGCGAGAAGAGTTGGCTGAACGAAAAAAAAGCTTCTCTCGCTATAGGTTGCCGGGAGAATGACTGATCGTCGACGTCTATATCGATCGAACGATCGATCGTCGGATTAGCCGTGCTCGGGCGAACGGGAAGAAATGCGCGCGCGCGCATCCGAGCAGTCCCACACCCGCCCAGGAGAGACAGGTTTAAAAATCTGAGAGGCGTTAATAAGCTCTTCCTTTTCCCGTGACATTCTTCGTACTCTAACAGCTGATGAATCGATAAATTGCCGATTCGCTCCATGTTCCGGACCTCGCAGGATGTCGTTGACACGCGATCCGCCATATTCTTATAATTGTACCAGTTACACACCGGCGATTAAGCTTCCACGCATATTCATTTTTCTCGATTTTTATTCCATGCGATCACTCTTTTAATCATCTTTTTTTTTCTTAATTTTTTTCTGAATATTACTATGAGTAAATTATTGTCGTCGACTAAAAAGGTTTTTCACCAACTTTCAAATATAAACTTATCGACGATTTATGTAGGCTCGTAGATTAATACCACAAAACTGACGACGCACTGAGAGAAAAGAATGATAAATTTTACTATACAAAAGTGACAACTATACTAATTATTATAAAACTAATTATATTCTGTTTAGATTATATCCTAAATATACTTGATTTTACGATAAACTTATATTTAGTTATAAAATAATCAGCATAATTGTCACTTTATGATAAAATCCACTATCGTGATTTCTCTCAGTGCGGAAATCGACTGACCAATTTTTAACGAATTATTTATCTTTTAATAACTCACTTACTATTAATTTTTTAAAACACTTTGTTAGTATATTGAAAATATTATGAATCAATGACTTAAGATATTGTATAAGGTGAACGATAATCATGAATTTTTCTTAAAATATAATCTATTGGTTATCGAGTACAGTAACACGACCTTTTTAAATAATTCAGAGAAGAAAAACTAATTTTTCAATTTATTGACTATATATGGTGTAAATAACTCCTTAAATCGCTGTAACCGTAAATGATCGGATGGCAGATCATTAGGAGCAATACGACGAACGCACGTATTTGCCAAGAGCGGAATGAAGAATATTGAGCTACCGGGTACAGGTAGCTTCTCTTTTTCGTCCCCTCCCTCTCTCTCTCTCTTTTCTCGTCTCTGCGATTTACGAGCAAGAATCGAAAGCGTCGACTAGCCGGATTCCCCGGGACGGGTCGATGAATTGCCGAGGATGAAGATACTCGTCGCGCGTGGATGAGGGGAAGAGGAAGGAAGGCTACCCTGACCCAACGACCGAGGACGTACACCTTTCTGCGGTCGCTCTTACATGACGTGGTCAGGACCAATGTCTGCCACACATTCCCCGCTGTCTCGACTGGAGGATTCGCTTTCAGGGTCTTCGGGAAGGAACGATTCAATTAGGATGCACGCCGGCGGTGCTGCTGACGATCCGTTGAGAGAAAGAGAAAGACGCAGAGAGAGAGCCAGAGCGAGTGAGGGAGCAGAAGATGGCATGGATGAGAAGAGGGCGAAGGGGAAAGGGACCGGTCGACGTGAACGAACTGGTCACACAAACGCAAGCGCGAATACACACACACACAAAAAGACATATAAAAATATATAGACACAGATACATCGAACAGGGTAGTGGTATAATCGATCTTCGATTCGAGGAAAAGGTGGTCCCTCTCCAGCTTTGCGTGCCACTCCGATGCTTCCCCATTTTTATTCCTCCTCCCACCGCTCCCAGCGTTTTTAATCCGTTTTTAAAACCTCGAGTTACGAGCTTACGGTTGTTCGCTAGTGTTTTCACGAAATACTGTTAAATCATTTCGGGAATGGTGCGTGCCGGGTACCGGCCGATGTAATTATTTTTTGCAATCAAAATGTAAGAGCCCCAGTGGAGTTGAAGTGCATGCTCTGTTATTAATGATTTATCAGATCGAAAAATATCGTGTTCGAGCTTAAAGGGTTTCAAGGGAAGCACTGCCCAAAATTCTTCCATTTTAGCCAGATTTCTTTTTTTTTTCTTTTAGTCAGAAATTTCTTTCGACTCATCTTATTACCAAGACTTAATCAATTGGTATACGCATGGAAGCGGATTCGCGAGGGCGATTTTGAATTTTTTGAATTCTTCTCCATTGTCGCTCATCGCATTGAGTCAGGTATAAGGGATTGGACTCTTCGATGAAAGATTCGTTATCTCGAGTCATCGTCGAACTGAATTCTAACTCGCGTGAACAAAGTGATGAATAAAGATCCCTTTCTTCATCTCACTGTTTGTCTCATCTAACCCACGTGGTTATTCTCGAGTTTTTATATACATCAGTCAAATCCTGGCGTGTCCATGGAGCCGAAAAGTGTGTGACAACTCTCGTATGTCGTAAATATCGAACGCGAGGCTGCGGTTTCTAACCGCGCTCCCCAAGAAAACCAACGGAGATCACTGATTTCGATCACCAATTTAATTGGCTCCAAAGGAGGATAGAGTTTCGTCTGTTTGTCGTGAAACTTTGGTGTCGATGCCTGGAGGCCGGTTGGCGATGCGATCAGTAAATATTCACATCCTTCTATTTTAGGATCCCAAGTTCCTCCCGACGACCGTTCTGATGACTCAAGATAAATATATTTTTTTTCTTATTACTCCCAATATTTTGAGGCCTTTATTCGTATAATTAATTGACAGCGTCTTGATCGGAATTCCCTGGACCCTCGCAGCTATCCCGAATGAAAACGATTCTCCGGAAGAGACAAAATCCTCTGAGCGATTCAACGCTCAATGTATGGAAATATTTTGTTACGGTAAATGAAAAAACTTGGCCAAGGCATTACACGTTCTCTGATGAACCTTCAGAAGTGTGAATAAGGAGTTACATCTTGAAGATATTACGTCAAGGTGTTGCAGAGGGGTTGGAAATGTCAGAGAAAGGGTCGCACCCTTGTACGTGTAGAAGTAAACATGAAAGACGGTATCGCTGTCTTCGAAGATGACGACGGGGTGCGGAACTCGGAGCTTCCATCCTGGCTGATATTTTACACAAGCTAGAAGAGAAACTCAGCTTTTGGGTACTCGGGTGCTTTTGGTAGTCGATACCCATCGCGAGGTGCAGTGAATCGAGGATTTGGGGAGAAAAGCCGGTAGGGGCAAGGGGATGATGCCAGGCCGAGAGAGATCTTAGCATCGGAGAGACGAAAGCTCGTTTCGGAGAAGCTCCAAGGCAGGGACAATGGAGCAATCAATAGGCTAATGTGAGGATACTCTATCAAATTATCGACACGCGATGGCCCTCGACACCTCGTGACGACCTCTTCCAGCGGGCTCGGACAGCTTTGTGTCGCGAGCCTACTATAAACGTCTTTGGATTCGTGCGCGGCCCAGGGTCCAGCTTTCAACCCCTTCCGATGCGCGACACTTAGCCCGCAGCCTCAGAGTGTTCAACCCTCTTCTCCGTGTCTTTCCTATCTTTATGCCTCTCTCGGCTTCCCTCTCCTTCAAGAGCCTGATATCATCATCGGTGAAGCGTCTTGTTCTCGGGTCAGTTGCCCTTGCTACCTTGTCGATAACGCGACGCCTTGCACCGACTTGTCTCGAATCTCGCTCAACGTGCTAAAGAATATCTCCCATCGCGATAAATAATTTGTCACGATCAACCAAATCGTCAATCACGATCCGAATCATTTGAGGACTTCTGATGATCTGAGAAGTCTCTTGGTGAATGAGGATGTGGGACGACTTGCATAAAATTGTCCTAAATTTTGCTAGAATCCTTAACGAATATATTACAACGCGATTAATAATTCGCTAACATCAACTTTTAATTTTCGATCATACGATTCAAGTCATTCGAAAAATACTTGAAAAACTCAGAGTTAATTAATACATTTCCAATATAAATCGGATTGTCGATCACGAATCATTCCAAGACTTCTTTCTGCTCTTTTGAGATACATATCTAGGTGTAAAAGTATCCTGTGTGAAAAATATTTTGTACCTGTTCCAAGATCATCCTCTTCTAAACGTTTCCCCGTGTTCCTTCACGCACGGAAGTTTACGATGTAGCGGGAGAATATTGTGCCGGAGCCTCGAGTGGGTTTTCTCCTCCGGTGGTGACGTCGGCTGCTGCCGGTGTTCCTGCTGCTCTCTGTGCTACGCTGCTTTAATGGGTACGCCAGTGGGCAGGTACGTTCGTGCGTAAGCGCTCGCATATTTCATGTCACATCGAGTTTCTCCGCGCCTTTTTTTCCTTCTGGCATTCCCTCTTTTCTTTTCTCTCGCAACTTCTGTCTCACGCGTCGTATCTCTCGCTTTTCGTTCGCGCAAAACTCGCATGCGTGTAGAACGAGAGAGACGGACACGCGGGATCGCTCGATACGGAGATTCCGCTCTTCTGACGCGTTCGAGACTCCCTTTTCTTTTCTCGACGTTCGCATTTGCTTCAGAAACAAAATGACGTCTCATCGTAATTGTAGTGGCTACATCTTCACTCATCTTCGGTAGGAAAAGTGATCGTTACGTCGCTGACTCTCTTGCTCGATATGTTTTATACTCGTCTAACTTGTGATTACTTTACACAAGTTTTATTATTTATGAATCCCATGTGTGTGCATATCCATTTATCGGAAATCTCCGATTTCTTAAGAAACTGTACATATACAACTTGCCTAAGCTTCATTTATTTCTCAGTACAGATTCCAATCGGATAAGGTATAATTCGAAATCTTTATCATCCGAAAATCTTTATCAAAATGGATTCGATTAAAAAAAAAACTTTTATTTGTAAACTTAATCTTTTTAAGCACTTTGTATGAGAGAAAAAACAGAGAAAAAGAATTATTGGGTTTGACTATCGCAATTGAACTCTGTCTCAAAATTAAACAAATATTTTGAATAGCTATTGATTGATACAAGAGTTTGGTAAAATTAATGAACGACAGAAATGAAGTGTTCATCTTCTTATGGTTTAATAAAGATTCTGATTTTTATACATTATCAAAATTCTCACTTTTAATAGACTTTGAATGACGAAAGGCTTACAGCATATCCTAGCTTCAATATTCTATATCTTTGGTTCATCCACGCATCCACCTAATTATAAGACAAAAAAAGGTTCGAAATAATCTCTGATTGAGTATAAGCTAGAAAGAGACAAAAAGAGTCTCGAGTCGGGTCGGAAAGGTAAACAAGAGGTCAAGCAAGGTGCAACGACCGAGGTACCTGCTACGCATCATCATCCTTGAGAGAGTGGACGGTGCATTCGATGAATGAAACAGGCAGCGAGTCAAATGTAAACGACTCGAAGGGGCGAGAGATCGCCGAAGGCTCGTGTATATTCCTGAGCCCGTAGCAGTGGACCACACCGGGTCAAGTTGCGGTAAACCTTCGGGAACGTTTCGTCAAAAGCGGGGGTACTGGACGTAGAAAATGAGCGAGCGTGACTTTGGCATTCGTGAATCCGGTAGCCTAGGTGATGATGTGGAGAAATCGAGCAGGAGAGAAAAGAAGGATGAGCTCGCGTGGCTGGCGAGGATGGACGTTAACGATCTGGTGGATCAGTTAAGGATGGTGTACATAAATACACCGGTGTGTACTGAAAATTCTCGTGTCGAAAGAGCTTTATATTCGCGCCATGTAAAAGGAACAACGCGGCGAAGAACACTTTGCACAATTTCTACGAAACGCGCTCCCATCCAGGCGTCTAACCAGGAACGAGTCTAGGAACGGTAGCGATGAAACGCGAAGTGTAGAACCGTTCGGTAGCGATCAAAAATACACGGAGCGTAGGCCGCAGACAAGTCGAGAGAAACTTGCGAGATTGCAAGGCCTCGGGGCATTTCGCATCAGGATGAACACACCATATGAAGTTTGAGCGAAATCGCGAGCGGCGAACGAATCGCGTTCCGGAGCTCAGCGGGAGCGCCAGAAGCGTCGTACATTGTTCCTCGCTTCGAGCCGGAACGCGATAAACCGCTGCAGTTGTGTTCTACTTTGCAATGATGAGGGAATAAAGGAATTGGTCCTCTTTCTATTATTTTCTGACGATGCGTCCCGGAGATGGTTCTCTCTCGCCTCTCCGACCAGACGAATGTCCCCTTTTCTCTTTCTCTCCGTTCCAACCTGCGCGCTACCTGTTCCCTGCGCTCTTGTCTCGCTTCTTCGGTCACACGTGAGCGAGGGGGGGGGGATAAAATGACGGAGCTGCGACCCGGTAGAGGGGTGTGCGCCTCGCGAGATCTTTTCCAATGTCCCGAGGACTAGCGTGCATGACGTTTCTCTTTTCACTGACAGCAGGATACTCGGGGATGTGTGCGCACTTTTATTGCTGGTAGCTCACCAACAATCCGATCTCTCGTTCATGGAGCTTCGGTGGAAGATGTGTGGATTACAACCGAGTATATGCATACCTGCCGCTGTCACGATCTTTCTCTCATTGTCTCTCTCTTTGTCCCTTTCTTACCTTTCTCGTACATATACATACTGAGAAACAAAATTTAGATCGAAAAACCAAGTTGCTTGGTTATCCGGAATTAATTCCAGTCGATACTTGAAATTAATCGAACTTTATTGTTTTATTTAATCAAATAATTGAACTTCATTTGCTCTGCCCAATTACTATGATTTCATGATTTAAAAAAATGTTGATTGTTTTCCATATTGTTTTCCATATTGTATTGCGCACTTTTATTGCTGGTAGCTCACCAACAATCCGATCTCTCGTTCATGGACCTTCTGTGGAAGATGTGTGGATTACAACCGAGTATATGCATACCTGCCGCTGTCACGATCTTTCCCTCCTTGTCTCTCTCTTTGTCCCTTTCTTACCTTTCTCGTACATATACATACTGAGAAAAAAAATTTAGATCGAAAAACCAAGTTGCTTGGTTATCCGGAATTAATTCCAGTCAATACTTGAAATTAATCGAACTTTATTGTTTTATTTAATCAAATAATTGAACTTCATTTGCTCTGCCCAATTACTATGATCTTATGAGCAAAAAAAATGTTTATTGTTTTGCATATTGTATTTAGATCGAACGTTATAGCCTACCATGTCACGTGGATACGATTGATTAAATTCTTTGACCATATTTAGATACCTTGACCATTTAGAAAGGATCAGATCTGCGTGAGCAATCACGAAGACGTAATTATTGGTTTGATACTCTTATTTGTCAAATATATAATTTTTAATAATGTTTTTTTTACATTGTACATTCTTTTTGGAATAAAATAATGTATCAATGTTTTGATAAAATATTGATTAAAAACTGCATAAACCTTTTTCTGATGATAAAATGATAAAGTGTTATGGACTAAGTACAAATTTAGTAACGCCATTTTCATGGATTGAAATATATATTTAATTGATTGGATAAAATGTATTTGTTAAAGCTACAAATATAAAATTTGAATTTAATTGAAAAAAAAAAATTCAAAATTATTGGATAAACTGAACAAAGCATAGAATTACATTAAAAAAAACGATTGTTGGTATAAAATCGTGAGATTTGGTTGAAGCAACCGAATTTCGTTTAATTGAACAAATTTTTGTTTTCCAGTGTACCCATATCTTCTTCGTCTTTTTATTGCTCTTACGTCTCCTCGTTCATCGCATCTCCATCTTTCTCACGGGTTTTCTTTTTTCGTATACCTCGCACTCCGTTTCGCCTCTGAAGAACCAATTGAGAAGTGTACAAAGAGTGAGAGAGAGAGAGAAAGAGAAAGAGAGCGTCTTTCTCGTCCGCCTCTCGCATATCCCACTCTGAGAGTCTGGCTCGCGGCGACTGTACGCAGGGCTGCTCCGTATGTTACCTGTTACCCATGTGCCTCGATCTCCTTCGGGTAAACAGGTATGTAAACGTATATATACGGGGATAAATATGTGTACGATCTCACGTGGTGTTGCGAGAAGCGTATATACGAGTTCTCGTGTCTTCCTCCGGGTAACACACGCGAGATTATCCCTCTCTGTCCTCTTTTATTCTACTTATATTCTTCAACTCGTTCTCCTCCTTCTCTTCGCATTCTCCTTCTTCATCCTCCTCCTCCTCCTCTTCTTCTTCTTCTTCTTCTCCTGCCTCTCTTCCTCTCTTCTTCAGCAAAACGTCGTCACTCTCCTGCGTCCTTTCCCTCGTTCGTGTCTTTCTTTATCTTTTCCATTCTCAGATCGGCTGCGGCCCTCCTGCTCGGTCTCGGTGAGTCGAAGAGTGAGAGAGAGAGGGAGGGAGAAGCATCAGCGAGATAGAGAGGGAAATAAAGAGCGAGAGACGCTGTTGTTCCCGATGTAGAAGCTGTTGGCCTGGCGCGCCGCTTTGAGACTCGTCTCCCTACTCCAGCGGCAGGTTCGGCTCTTCGACACTCCACCTCCTCATCCGACTTCAACGGGCCCACTGCTATCTCCTTCCCTCTACCTGGCAGGTCCCCCAGCACGGGACGCGCGTGCGGCGGGGCGGGGGGAGAAAAGAGAGAAAGAGAGAGAGCGACCGGACGAGAGAGAGAGAAAGAGATACGCAATGTTTCTGACACACGCTCACACACGTAAGCGTGCACACACTGGCCGTCCACGTGTATGTAGGAATCTTGCCGGGGTTCCTCAGTGTAAGAGCTGAACCAGCGGAGAACGCACACGCGGCTTTATTGTCATATCATTATCATTTTAATCGCGGGCGAATCGATCGCGTTCCCGAAATATTCCCGTATTGTCGTGGCTCGCTGATCATATCCGCCGGTTCCCTCGCTCGCCCTTTCGCGCTGCTCAACCATTCGCCGAAAGTACACGTTTATCGGGAACGAGAGAGGTGCGCGCCGTTTCTCGCCGAGCGAGAAAATCGGTTGGACGGGGAAAAAAAGGATGTGCACGAAGACACGCGGCTCGCTCGCGATCCCTCGCCTCCCGAGTGCCGAGAAACATCGCGCCGGCCTCTGACACGTGGAAATAAATGTGCTTGTGCTCTCGTTCTCCCTAAACTTCCCTCCTGCCATCTCTCCCGGTTTCTCACTACCGATTTTCTGTGCCTCATTCGCGCTTTTTTGCGCCATTACCCGAGGATCCCGCGCGTTTATTTTATTCTTCGTGTGTGCCAAATATCGGTCGTGGATCGATCAAGGGATTTACGGCTTTTTCGAATTATATCCTTGGTTTTCGAATTTTCATCTCCGACGATAAGTTTCAAAGTGTCTCGTCCCGGCGAGCAGTGAAGTTTTCTCAATTTCAGTGACGAGAGATTTTTTTTCCATTTTCGGCATTTCGGGGAAGATTCGGTGTTGGCAAATTTTTTGGGATTTCCACAAAGGGGTGCGAAATCGAGTGAGCGATTGTCCGGGCTCGTGTCCGTTGAACTTTCGGTGAGAAACGAGTCAATGAGGGAGCCGCGCCCGACCCGGGCGATCGAGAGGACCGATCGAGAAGGAGATCAAGAAAAATGAGGATGCACCGCGGCGCAAAAGCGGAATAAAACCGCCACAGCCGCCGTAGAATTAAGGAATTTCCGAAGATCTCGTCGGGAGAGTCATGTGAACGTCCGCGCGCGAGTTCCCGTCGCCCCAAACCTCTCGGGTTGAACAACCTGCACATTTTATTCGATTCCTTCAGCCGTATAAAGCCTGGCTAAAATAATAAAACGAAAAACGTTGTTTCGTGAATTAGCCGAGTTCATACGATAAAATTTTCTTTGAGAAAGAAAAAGTGAAACGCGAGCACCTGAAAAAGCATCACTATCGTTACTCCATTCGTCGATGATTCTCATTGGAAACTTGTGTATAAAAAGAGTGCCATCGATCCTCACGTAAAACAAATTGCCACAATTTACGCTATAGGCACTAAAAATATTTATGTTCGTTAATTGCTCAATTAGTCGTTTATTTAGGAGTGAATGTCGATTATCGGAGGGCCTATACGTTTTCGCAATTGTGATCCCAAAGTTGTGATGAGCAGGAATCTATTGTGAGTGTGTGTTTCGTTGATCTACGTAAAATCTTTTCTATTGTTTTTCTTTTTAAATCGTGTGTACTTTCGCATCAATTACACGTGAGCTAACAATATCGATAAAATACAAAAGAGGTGACACGTCGAATATCGAATTTGCATTTATATCTTGAATGAGAAACTGCGACGATTCTCGCAACGAGTCGTCTATCAAGAAAAAAAACTCTCCTCGGAGTCGAAAAAACTGGAATTTTTGTGTTTTTTGCTCCTCGTTTGATCGCGAGTGAGCCTTGAGTGAAATATCTTGTGTGCGTCGTTAAAAACCGCATGTGAAGTGAGCCAAAGGTGGAAAAAAATAGGTACACGTTAAATATATTCGAGCGTGAGAGTCTCAAATGAAAATAGAATTTTCAAGCAGGTGCGAAATTTTCGACATTATATTTGACCCAGTTTTTCAACTCGCTCTTCTTTCTGCTTGCGTTGATTTTTCCACGGAAGATCGGCAGTTGTGCGTTGAGTGATCAGTGCCCCGCGCATTTATGGTTTTTAACTCGGATCGGAGCTGCTGAGGCTGTTTCTACGGAGAATCAACGGTGAGTTTCTTCCCGCGTGATTTTCTCTCTGCGTGTGTCTCGCGCTCGGAATTCCGCTCCGGTATATAAACGAGCCGAGCGGAGACAAACCCCGGTATAGAATATCGAGAGAGACGTGATTGTACTCTCAGGTATGCTTTTCTATTCGAGAATGAGCTAAAGAGAGAGAGAGAGAGAGAGAGCAAGGAAAGAGAGAAGAAAATAGCGATGCCAACTGCTCGAGATTCAAGTCTCCATTGATTCTCGTTAATAGAGAGTGTGTGGAGAAGGAGCAAAAACGCGCGATTCTCCCATGCGCGCACGTACCACTGTGTTATTTTCTCTCCGCTTCAACTTTGATTCCAGCACAAGTGCATCGCACGATTCGAATCTCGAAACTTCACTGACGCCGTTTCTCGTCGATGATTGTCGCTTATTTTCCTCCAGCCGTCGCTTTTGGGCTTTTCCATCAAAGATACTTTTAAAATACCTTTTCTTCTTTCAATCCGTAAATACATCATTTCAATCGGAAGCTGGAAACTTTCACTCGCACGATTTCTCATCGATTTCATTCTCGGATGTTAAAAAATTTCGAACACTCGAAGAAATCACCGTATTAAATTTTATTATAAAGTGACAAACAAAAATCATTCCTGATGGGTAGGATATGTAAAAATATATATGTATATTGAGCTCTACAATCAGTTTAATTGTCACTCCATAGAAATTAAATCTATCGTATTTTTTCTTTCAGTGACTGCTTGATTCCTAAAAAAGACAATACGGTTATTGGATCCATTTTAGCTTTTAGCCAAATTAGCCAAGTTATATTTAGCTTATTCTTTTATAATAATAATAATTTTTTTAAAACTCCCTATCAATATTTATTAATTTTCACTCGACCTATTAATATACTTGTATCGCTTTTCATGATACACCTATTATTTTTTGTAGAGTATGCTAAAAATTATTTTGCGTAGTACTTTATTAATTGCAAAACTATATTTATTAAATTCTTAAAGATATCAACAGATTTACTATTTTTTAAATATTGTAATGATAGATTTTTTTATCAGTTTGTAAAACAATATGTAGCTCTTTCGATAATAGTTTATTCTATTAATGATTTGTCAGACAGTATTTGTCATCTACAGTTCATACCATTAAAACTATTTTCAAATAAAAAACGTTCAGTTGAATCAATAAATTTTGGTTTCAGCGAATTAAATTGGCTATTACAGGCAAATATACCAAACAGTGATCCTTGTCAATGAATATCTCAACTTCTATATGGTAAACTCCCTTAAAATTTGACATACACGTGCAAGTGACTTCAAAAAAGGTTTATACAAGTTTTCAACCATGTATTTTAACAAATTATGTCAAGATACATACAATGACATTAAGATTAAATTTTTGAATCTAGCCACGATCAAGGTGCCAGAATATTTGGCACTTCTGAGCAGGAAAACTTATCCTTCGCAGTTCATTACACATGATTAAAAGATTGGAATTTTTATCATTCCAAGATAAAGAAAGTAAATTTTTTCATTCTTTCCTAGTTAGTAAATTCTTTATTTCCAAATGTTCTTGTTACTTTGATAAAATTGGTAAATTTTTTTATTTAATGGTAAAAATTATGTAGTAAAATTGTATTCATGAGCCTTATTCATGGAGTTAGTGTACGGAAAGTTTGAAAATCGATGGTTCCAATAAATAACGTGGATCGTTATACCGCTTCTTCGGTGACAGTGTTAAAATGGTAAATTAGAATGTCACGGAGAAGTTCTCGGATAGGTTGCTCGTGTCGACGATTATCTGTATATACGTGAAAAAATATAGGCCGTGTTTGCACAGTTTGCGAAGTTGCAAGACGTATTTCTGTATACTGTTCGATCAGAGGAAATAAATGATAGACCTCCATATCTGAGATTAGGTACACATACACGTCAGGCACGCCGGATTTTTTTCCTTCTTCTCTTCCTACCGCTAGCCCTGAATCAAGATCTGCCAGAAAGAATGAATAAAAACCAGCGGAATGAGGAGAGAGCAGAGTTTCGTGTCTCTAAATCGAGATGTAATAAATCTTGCGATTGTTCCAAGTCGATAATTCGTTTGTAACACCTCGACGAACGATAAAACGATAAACCTTCTTACCATGATTTTATCTGTCACGAATGATCTCGCGAATAACTTTATTTAGCGTTATGACAGTCGCGATTTACAGAAGAGAACAGACAAGAAAGAATACCGCCACAATAATATTTTTAATCTCCATTGAAAACATGTGTGTTGGACGTTTTTATTTTGATGCAAAATCGCGATTCCTTGACTCGCATACTCGATGACATAATTAAACAATGGAAGCCTAGATTATTTTCTGCCACATTGTCGTTTTTTTATCACTGGCTTCTCATTCGAATCACGCGTACGGGAGTATTTGTTTCGCAAGACCAGAATGAGAGAGAGAGACTGACGAAGCTCTCAAATGAAATTGTGGTTACGGCTGCGGTTATGGGATCGGTAAACAACCCGTCATTATTTATACGACGCAGAAGTAATGGCGAAGAACAATCGTTACGATTTTGCACGCTGCGCCTTTTTTTGTCTCCCTTTCGCGAAACCAATCGCCGCGACTTTTGATGAAAAATGTTTATTGTCGATCAACGAAAGATATTTCTCGTCGTTTTTTTTTTCATCGTGTTGGCTCAATCGAATTTTTCCTCAAAATACTTTCCGTCCGTCCTGTCCGAAGATCGGAGCTCCTCATTTGTGATTCACTGTCCCATGATTTCTTCCGTCTTACGGAGAAAACCGAGTGCTTCGAGAGAAAGTTTCTTTTGTCGAGATAGCAAAGGCCGAGATCTCTCCACGAGGCATTTCATTCACGACGTTAGAATGCTGGATATGTCTTCGACTTGTTGAAAATTAAATCAAGACAATCAAGACTTTTTCCTCCACTTTAGTCCTCTACAAGGAGATGCAATTATTCGCTTCTTCCAATTAACTTTTAAATTGAAGATGAAAGCTTGGAGATCTTTGAAAAATGTTGTTCTACCTCTAAATTTGATGATGAAGAATAAAGAAACGATTGTGCGAATAATTTCACCTCGTCAACTGGTATATAATATGTACAACAGCGAGGTATTACCGTTATAGCTAATAATCCTGTTCCTTAACAACATCAATCGGAAGACTGACGATTATAGCTGCAGCACCGTTATCGCTCAGCTCGAATGCATTTATTTCTTCCCTATTTCCCTCTTCTCCTCAAGTACGTTACATTCCTCATCTCGTGTCTCTCGCATTAGCGATAATTTATTGAATTTTCTCAAACTCAACAACACGTCAAAACAGATATGAATGCAGTTATTTTTCAAAAGTATCCGTAGAAAGATTTCGACTTGAGATAAGCTTTTCAAGTTTTCGAATCTGTGAGACAACTTTGTGTCGGATATTCGAAGAATATTGCGGGATTTGAAGGAAACATGGAAATAGATGACGTGAAAAATTGAGTGAAAAATCAAAATGTATGGAAAGTATAGTTGAAAAAAAAGTGAGGAGGAGATGTAAGGTTATAAGAGAATCTTTTGAGATGGTGATGGGGTAAATAGCAATTCATTATAACTAAAAAAAATACATATGTATTGTATATGTGTAAAAAATGACAATTTTGTATCGAATATTTGAGATATTTTACAGGATAAAAAATAGATATAAAAATGTAGATTATGACGTGAATTCAAGTGAAAAATTAAAATGACTTTGTGCATGTATAAAAAACATAATCGAAGCAAAAGCGAGAAGGTTAGAAGAGAATTTTGTGAAAAGATAAAAGGGCAGATGCACGCATCAATTATAATATACAATAATATTTAAAAAACCATATTTTTTCTCGTGTTTTTAAATATTCCCGACGCACGTATGATTTATTTCGTACAGAACTTCTGTTGTATGTCCGAAAAAAAATGAAAGTTTCGTATTAGATATTCGGAAATATATGTGGGATGAAAAGAAGATACGCGGAAATGCAGATTACGTCGTGAATTCGAGTGAAAAATGAGAACGACCCGTATCTATAAAAAGTATAAATATATAGTAGAAGAAAGAGTAGGAGAAAGAGGAAGAGAATCGTTTGAGAGGTTGAAAGGGCAAGTGCACGCATCAACTATATTGTATAATAATATTTAAAAAAAAACATACATACATATATGGTGTGTAATAATGTGAAAAGTATAGTGTGAGGGTGGAGGCAACGGTTGCCTGTTCCGACGTAGCCGAATCACCGAACCGAAAGGATTACTTGGAACCCTTTACGGGTTACGTCACAAAGGAGAGCAAGTTTACAAGGTTCCGCATGTAACCCGGGAGGAGCAACGTGGAATTCATCCCTTTCTCCTCTCTCTCTCTCTCTCTCTCTCACCGTCCCTCGCCGGCTCGTCCTTCCCTTTCCAGCCCCTCTGAAGCATGCACACCGGGAAAGCCCTCTATATACGTTCCTCCTCACTCTTTCTCTTATCCTCATTCTCTCGCATACATCTTTGCGCTTCTTTGAAGGAATTTTACGTTGGATACGACGAAACTTTTTATCTCCCCTCCTTGCCCTCCTCTCTCGCTCGCTTTTATCTTTCTCTCTATTTTTTTATCTCTTTTGCTCTCTCTTTCTCTCTCTCTGTCTTACTTTTTCCCTTGTAAATTCGTTTCTACCCTTCCTTTCGACTAGCTGAAAGTTGCATACGAAATCCTCTGTGTTCGCTGTGTCCTTCTTTCGCTCTTCGGGCCTCTTTTTCATTCTAACTCTCTTTCTCTCTCTCGCCTCGATGGTATAGCTTCCACGTGCATCCAATTAAGGTATCTCGCTCTTTCTCCCTGCTTTTCTTGAAAACGAATTTTGAAAAGTCACCGCTGGCGACCCCGTTCTCTCATCCGCGTGTTCCTCGCGCCCGAACGCATTTTCACTCGGCAGATTACAAGAACACTCGCTCGTTATCTGCCTTTTTGTGCATTCTTCGTTAAATTCACGAATCTCTTGATATAAAATTTTGTACCGAAAAAATTTTAAAAATTTAAACTTTAAAAAAAAAAATATTTTATGATATTTCATAGAAAATTGTCAAAAGAAGTATGCTGATTGTTGAAGACAATAAAGGTAGAGTCATTTTTAAGGAAAACTCTTTTAAACAAAATATAATAATCTAAAAGAGCATTTCAATACTTAAAAATATATAACTGAATTATAATACTTAAAAACTAGAAAAAAAACTATACTTTTCCAAAGATGAAAAATAAAATTAACAATCGATAAAAGATAATGGAAGGAAAAAGTAAATAATAAGATAGGTGAACAAAAAATTGGAATGCTTCCGTCATTCTCGAAATTTTATGACAGATATTGATCATTTATTAATTACTTACTATATAGTTATTTATCTGTGTCTCACAGTTTAGGGCAATACGAAGTTTTATTCGGAGCTTCAAGTTTGAAAAATGATAAGGAAGTAGCACTGTAAGGAACTATACTTATTGATAAGGGAATGCAAAAAAATAATCAAAGAAAAGCGTTACGTCGAATGGATACTGTGTAAAAAGGGGGATATAAAAGAAGAATTGAACGAGGTAGTTTGACAGATACATATTAGATAAATTTATTTAATGCAATGGTGACAGAAAAATTTGTTAACCGATATTTTAAAAAATAGTGATTTTTTTGCAAAATTATCAACAATAAAAGTATATATAGATATTAGAAAGAAAAGAGAAGCTGAGAGGAGAAGCGGATTAACGCTCGATTTTAAAAATGGGTACAATGGAACGTGTCCTATTGTGGACCATATAATCTGTCTTCCGAGGCAAAGGCTAAAAGATTTCACAGCGGTTCACCTTGGCATGGAAAATGTGTGTTAAAACCTAATAGAGTTCTTTGTCTATATGCTCTTCAATGTTTCTCACAGTTATTGCGATAGACCCCGTAAATACCTGGTGTATTCTCTAGGAGGAAGACTCGCGAGATCAGCCTGACGATCAGCCTCTTCGAGTCATTAACCATTCATTTGTCCTTTTTTTTTTAACTTCCCTGAAAAGCACTCGTGCGCCTCCTCGAGGACCCTTTCCACAATCGTTTGCGAAACGAAAAACAATATTAGTCAAGTCCGAAGGTAACGAAGAAGGCCTTTTAACGAAACGAAATTTGACACTTCCACATGCCCATCGAAGAATTTCGTTCTACCTTTATTTTTCTTTCTCTCGGAGATCAAAAACGGCGTTTTTTTTCTCTTCTTTTCGGGAATAGTATTTTCTCGGTTTTTATTTTTTACATTTCTGTTCGCGCGGCTATTAAAAATTCTTCCGGGAATACGCGTCCACAAGGCGAGTATAATAAGATGAAGAAGGAGAGTGAGAGAGGAAAAAAGGAGAGGAAAGATGCGAAAAGGAGCATGCGAGCAATGATGCTGACGGTTTATGAGTCAGCAGCATCGAATGGACAAACTCGTTCGCCCACTTGAAACTCATCAAATTTCCTCTAGACCTCGTGGCTAAGAATCCGCACGCATATATACGCGCGCGCGCACCAAATACCGAAAAAAAAGAAAGAAAGAGATAAGAAGTAATAAAAACAAAAGAAATGGTCGCGATTGCAAATCCGGTGGAACACCGAAGAAGTCGGTCTCGCGAAATTCTCGCCGGAGAAAATAATAATCGCGCGGGACAATGTCGGGCGACGTTGAAAACTCAGAGCCGAAACTCTCGAGGGCGAGTCCGCGGTTATTGTTGCGCGAGAGAGGGCAAATAAAGCGAGAGAGGAATGGAAAAATATAGGAGGGAATGCGAAGTTCGCTGTGGAAAGGATGGCTATATGGGTTTCGGAGCGAAAAGGAGGAAAAAGAGGATAAAAAGGAGGCAGAACCATGAGCCTAATTAGTCAGGGGATATATCTGGAATCTCATGAGGCGAGTTTTGTAGGCCTCCTTCAGTTTTATGGGTGAGATGAACACCGCGCGAGAGGGCGCTCTCCATCTCTCTCTCTTTTCTCTTTCTCCTCTCCTTGTATATCTCCCTCTTTCCCGAGCAGAAGATTTCTCGGTGGGGGATTAGCATACAAATCGATTTAAACTCGAGATAAATAGCCACTCAAAGGCTTCTCACGTGGAGCCGACTTCGGGCATTATCTTGTCCACCGTCGAGATTAACGCTTAATGCTTTATACTTTACGGGCCACGGAGAAGAAGAGACGACGACAACGACGACGACGACGACAACGAGCGACGCTCTTTTCTCTTCTCGCTCGACTCTCGTACGCGACGCTGCTCTCCAACCTTTCTCCTCTCTCTACTTATCTTCCGCACCTCCGCTCCTTCCCAAGTTTCTTCTCCACCTTTCTTTCCTTCTTTTATTTTTTATCGTCCTCTCGTTCTTATACATCTCTGAATACCCGTAATGTTTGTTTCTCCCCAGCTCTATATGCATTTGCATTTTATAGAATTTTTCTCGAAACGTTACACTCGCCGGATGGCAAGATCGAATTCCTCGCGAGTCTCTTCACTCTTCGCTGACTGGATTCTCGATAATCCTGCCGCGAGGCCGCCCAATTTTATGGAATTATATTAATAATTGAATTTTTCGTTTCTTTTTTTTTTAATTTTTTTTAATATCCTACTTATTCTTCTTTTATTCTTATTATTCGTCTTGAATAATAGATTTTTCGCGATAACGGATTCAATTAATTTATCCGAGTTTTTAATTAAAGAAAAAGAGAGATAATCGCAGACGATTATTTTCGAAGAAACGAATTCTTCTCCGGCGACCGGAATCTTCGTTTCCTCTTGGCCGAGCGAGAATCGATCGTTAATCTTCGGCTGCTTATCCGACTCCGGTCGACGAGGTCGTTCCCCGGATCACAGTTTTTTTTTCTCTCCCCTTCCGAAAATGCCCATTTAATAATTGTGCAGTTGGGAGGCTTTTCCGAAAAATGGGAGAGGAAATCATATTTTAAATAAATTTAATGAATTACTTAATCAAACGATACTGTGACGAGAAAACCAAATTATGTACAAGCTTTTATTACAAGTGTTATTCGATGTAAATCGAAATGTTGCAAAGTTAAGAATGATTCACATCTTTAACATATTCTTATGTCACAATTATAACTCACTTTTTATATATATACGAGCGACGAACACATTTTTGACATATTTGAATTGATATTTTGCTGTTCTCCTAGGCGCATATACTTTATACAACTTCGCATGATGCTCTGTATTTCGCGATTAATTGATTAGAGGTTTCATCTCTTTTTTAGTATAGAGGATACATCCCCACCGACATTATTTTAAAAGTATTTTGAAACGATATTATAAATTTGAAACACTAAACACTTTTCACTTTTCGTATGATTGAAAATTACATTGGAACTGACACTCAATTGAACTTGTTGAATTTCTACGAAATGTTTTTCGGTAACGAACTACTTGGGGAGACTCGACACTTTGTATCGGACTACTGATTCCAAATTTAGTCGAAAATCCGAACAATCAAGACCGTGTTCGGTTTTTCCCTCGACCTCAACCGATTATAATGGAAACAATGACCGAGGGATTAATGAAAATTTGAAAAAAAATTTCCTCCTTACGCTCGATGAATTTTCTCTCTCTCTTTTTTTTTAATGTTTACGATCCCTGAACTATTTAGGTATATTTATCCAGATATACTTGATATAAATAATAGAAAATTGTGTTGCAAGTTCTTTTAACATGAGCTGAGAAAATTTAGCGTAAATAGGAAAATCTAAAAATTTCAAGTAGCAATATCTTCTCGTGTTCTCGACGACATCGACTTTATAATACGTAATTCCTGAAAATTTTGGAAGATGAAACGAATGATTCAAACATCAAAGTCATCATTTCCAAAGCATCGTACGTTGAATTTTTTTAAATGAGTAGAGATTAGCCAAAAGTTAATGCGCTCTATTCCGTTTAATCGATTAGAGGCCTCATATCTTTTTTTAATATAGGATATGGAATGTCTTTTCTATTCAATTCAATGTATAAACTTTAAGACCCATCAAAGATTCATCTAATACAAATAATTGAAAAATAATTTTTTTTAAATTATAAATTGATTTATGTTCACTTGGATTAGTGTTATGTCGGATATTATAATTCAATAAATCAAAAATTCGGTTGCCATAATATGTTTATGGAAAATAATTAAACCTTATACATATACACCCTATAATGAACAAAATTTTTTTAGAGATTGCGATACTGGCGTGAGATATATTAGATTATATGAAAGTTCATTCTATATACATAAATATATATATATTTCAATATAAGAGTCTGTGCTGATGACTTTTCTTAAAAATCTGGTCACAATCAAATTAATCGTGTATCTTATTTTCGTAAAATAAACTTCACTTATTTAATACATAATACTTCATAATTAAAAAAATCAATTGCCACTTTCGTTTTCATACTTATTTTGAAGATACATCTCTAACAGGCATGGAGGACACAATATAAGAATCATTTAACAACATTTTTCAAAATATCCTAGCTTCGCGACCACAGAATTCGCCTCTGATGAATACACTTTAACTGCGTAATTACCATATAATTAAAAACTTGGATATATCATAGCGCAAGTATGCCGGTCGTTGATTGGTATACTTATTGCGTAAGAAAATATAAATACGGCGCGTGGTGAGTTGGGCAACGAGAGTTGGCTGGAATCTGGCTCCTTTATTGTTGACGATACTGATATCTCGCGCGATCCAGAAACCGGACGGGAGAACGAGGTGGAAAGATGAGACGCTCGGCGCCTGGTTGGAGATCGGGGAGCGAAAAGAGAAGATCGTGGAGACGTTCTCGGGCGAACCGTAACGCGCGGTGTGGTATTCACCAAACTTGTTAAAAACCTTCGCCTTGCCAAGATATACCTCGCGATTAATTTCAGGTAAGAGGGGGGTGGGGGGATCGAGATTAATACCATCAGGTGGCACCGGCTAAATTATGGAAAAATTATTCATAGAGAAAAAAGTTCTCATATAACTAGTGGCGATATAAATTACAGCGGTTAACGGTACAACCGGATAGAAAGAATTTTTTCGTCGCGTGACAATAACAGTCAGTTTCCATTCTTTTTTTTTTTCTTTTTTTTTCTTCTATACCGAGAGCTATAAATTCGTTTATTTTATATCTCCCGCAGTCCTTTATTGGGACTCGAAGAAGTGGCCGCGTTCATTGTTTCCATCGGGTCCGAGCCGGGCTCAATTCCTACGCGATAATTCGCGAGCCGCGAGAACAAGACGATCGGAGAGGCTCGGCCGGAAAGAGGCACGCGCGCGCAAGCGAGGTAAAAGCGACAGCAAGTGGGACACTCTTGAAACGGATGAGCAGGTGACCGGGTGTAAATATGGGTGGACCCGGGAGGCGAAGCCTGCTTCGGCAAATAAGCGGAGGCAGACCAAGTCCGAGTGAAAGAGCGGGCGAAGACGCGGTGGAAAAAGAAAGATGAGAAAAATAAAAGAGGTAAACGAAAAAACGGAGCCAAGTTAAAGAAAAGATAACAACAAGCTGGCGTGTACGTTTATTTAGTATATATAAGGTTGGACGACGTGAAGAACGCTGGACTCGGACCAGCTGTGACTCTGTCACTGTCGAGAGCTCAGCACGTACTTTTTGCTTCTCTCTCAACAAAATATTAACAAAAAAAAACAAATAATTCAACGATTCAACATTGCTGTATTTTTAACGCACCGAGAAATAAAATTCATTGAAATGACCACGTGGAATTTGGTTGATTATAATTTTTCTGGTATTTCGATCGAAATAATATTAAAATTAAAAAATCAATCATTTGGTAAGTTCGACAAGTTATTTTTTTAAGAACGACCATTTAGCGAAATAAATGACTTAAAATTTGGTCAATTGGATTTCTCATCATTAAGCTGACCAATTTTGTGTCGTTAACACGCGTTTTTACGGATTTAAATAGGATATTTATCGATAATTAACTTGATAACCTCTACGTTCTTTACGATTACATACGAATCGTTGATAATTAATTTTAAAATTGACCCTAACTCTTTTTAGCTATCTAATCGTCCGTTATTTTTTTAATTCAATGAAAAAAAAATAATATATTAACCATTATACTGTGAAACCTCGTGATAGAATTGTATATTTTAAAATTAAATTTCTCATTTTAATGGTCAATAATTTATACGAAATTTCTTCTCTTATATGACACAGTTTTCTTAATTCTACTTTTTTCTAGTTTCTTTTTTTTACATTTTACTTCTATATTTTTCAGCTTTATTGATTCTACAATGTAATATTAATTTTAGATTCTTATCTAACAACACTTATAGCAGTCGACCACTTAAATCAAAATCGTGATGCTCCAACATTTTGTATACAAACATAGACAGAGCCATATTTTTCAAAGATTAGTTATTTTCTCAACGTCTTTTCTAATGTGCCCATCAGCTATTTTACTTTTATCGAAAAATCTTTCATTCACAAAAATGACTTTTGTACAGTTTTGTCACACGTAAAGACATTGAGAGAATTTTATACAAAAAATGATGATGTTTTTTTAGTAACTTGTAGTTCAGGTCATTTTTCTATATTCTATACCATGGGACAAATTTGAACAATATCTACTTCGACATATCGTAATTTCTTTACGAATCCATCCAATACCAATTTCCGCAAAAGCAGGAAAAATTTCAAAGCTCTTGTGCGAACCCGAATATCTGTATTTGAATTCTCAAATTTTCGCTATGGCACACAAGGAAAATTTCTAACAATCCTATTTAATGCAAGTAAAAATGTACTAAGGCGCACAATGAACCTTGGTGAGAGAAATGTTCAATTTTTGGTTCCTTTGAGTATCATGCAAAATATTTATTTTTGATTAATATTAAAGCAAAAATTGATGAGAATCGTTATGTTATGTACGAAAAATCCTCACAATATCCGACCTGTTTCCACGTTACGATAAAAACACAGTAATATTTCGTATAAAATTCTGTCCATGTACATAAGCAGGTCTTGAACGACAAGGAGAGATATATAGATTCGGACCAGCTGTGGCCCTGTCACCATCGCGTTCACCTTCTCGCTCGATTTTTAGCTGCCGGAATAACATCTCGGACAGGGCGAGAACGTTGCACGTGCACTCTCTCTCTCTCTCTCTCTTTCTCTTTTTCTCTTTCTCTCTCTTAAAATCCGTCGGATTAAAGTTTCTCACTCTCCTGCGAGCCTTAATTCTCCCGTGACGCTCCTTTACCGAAATCCTCGAGGAGATGAGGCGAGAATCTCCGATCGCGGACATTGTTCCGAGAGGAAAACGACTCACGGACATTCCTCACCGACTCGTAAAAAGAATCACGCTCTCTCCCTTCGGATTCGTTTCCATTGTTAATTTTATGATAGAAGTCGTAAAATGCGAAGCAAACGGTTCTCCTCTCTCTTTCTTTATTTTTATTTTTTTTTTGTAACTCTTGCCTGAGAGTTCACGTGTACGATGGGGACGTGCACGGCGACGCGAAGCTCAGGATTCAAGTGCATATACGTGCATGCACTCGTGTATGTATATTGTTTGTACGACGAATGTTCACACCCGGACGTTACGAGAGAGCTTGCATCACGGGCGAGCGTTGGTGCGGTTTTATGGACGAGCCGCAGAGGGCCTCGGGCAACCGAGCACCCGAAAGCGACAGAGAGAGAGAGAGAGAGAGAGAGATTGCTCGATGCGGTTATGAAGGTAGCGAATACGCCCGTGGAAACTGGGGAAATGCCAGACAAGTGGGGGAAAAAGAGAGAAAGAGAGAGAGAGGTTTCATGTATATTCGATGCGGGAAAGAGATTGCAGCTCTGCTCTTTTTGCCAGATGAAATTTAATTTTAGAATTCGCTTCTGTCACGAAAAAGCGTGCCCGTCTCTCTCTCTTTCTCTCTCGCTCCGTGTTCGCCCTCTCATCGCTCCGATCCGCTCGTCATTCTCGACGTAAGCGAAGGATTTCTCATCTCGTCTCGATATCTAATTACATTATGGACTTCGAGTACTCGAGGCGAGTATCGTGAGAAAATCTTCAAAGATTTTTCACTTATTACGGATACCTTTATTGAAAAAGCTTTGAAATTTTGTGAGCAATATTTTTGAAAATATTAGAAGTCGATAGAGATTTAATAAATGTTGTACCTGTATTATATAATTAAAAAATTTCAAGTCGAATTATGAGATGGTTTTAGTATGGGTTTAAGAGTTATCAATATTGAAAAATAATCTTGACATTTACCATATTCGACAAATAATTGCGAGAATATAGTAGTAGAGATAACAAAAATGTTATACGAGGAGCAATCCAATAATTCATATTGAAAAATTCAGAAAACTGATCTGAAAGTACATTTTTTTATTCAATCAATATGAATTCTTGGATTTCATTCCGTATAATTAACATTTTCATAATATACGAGAAATTTCCGATTGAATAAGCTCTTAAAATCGAAAAAAAATTTCTTAACAAGTCACACTGGGTCTCGTACACCCATGAAAATTTCAATCAGTGATGTCTTACCTTTCTGTTGACGAAATCAGCTTCATGGAGGGTGATTCATAGACACGAAACGAATCTGCCTGATTTTCTGCTTAATATATGCTCCCTGGGCCTCGCACTTTTTATTCACCTCCACGATCCAAAACTCAATATTTTTTTGTATTTTTTAAAATCAAATTAGAAAACGAGGATCGAGATTATTTGCATCAATTAAACATCCACACCGACATTTTTTAAAAGTATTTCGAAACGATATTATATAAGTTAGAAACCCTAAACACTATTCACTTTTCGTTCATTGAAAATTACACAGGAACTGACACTCAATTGAACTTGTGGAATTATTTCTTCGAAATGTATTTTGGTAACGATAATTATCTTGCGAGACCCGACACGTCTTACCCGGACACTTTATACCGGCCTACTGATTCCAAATTTTGTCATAAAACAGAACAATTAAGGCCTTAATCGGTTTTTCCACTCGACCTCAACCGATCACCATGGAAACAATAATGACCGAGGGATTAACGAAAATTTGAAAATTTTTTTCCTCGTTACGCTCGATGAGCATTTCCTATCTTTTTTTTTAATGTTTACGATCCCCGAACTATTCAGGTATATTTGTTCATCAGGTATATTTGATATAAATAGTAGAAAATTGTGGTGCAATTTTTTCTCACATTTTATTACAAGTACAAGTTATAATAAAAGTAAGCTAAGAAAATTTAGCGTGTTCAAGGACCTTCAGACTGATTTTTCGAGAAATGAAAATAAGAAGATCTCAAAATTTGATATCTTTTCGTGTCCTCGACGATATCGACTTCATAATGGGTAATTCCCGAAAATTTTTTCAAGACGAAATTAATGATTCAAACATCAATATCATTATTTCCAAAGTATCGTACGTTAAATTTTTTTTAATGAGTGCAGATTAGGTAAAAGTTAATGCGCTCCGCATAATACCAACGAATGGATTAGAGACTTCATGTCTTTCTTAACATAGAATTTGAACAATCCAAAATCTTTTTTTAATATCAACAAAATGTACTAAAATTGATAATGTAACTAAGATACAAGAAATTTGCAACTTTTATTTTTGGAAAAAAACGGAGTCTTGATATGATGAATTGAGCGTTAAGAATTTTTTTTATTAGACTCTCACATGACCCATATATGATGCAAGTAAAAAATGTTAACTTCCCATGGCGCTATACAGTTCATAAATTATTTATTTTCCGTTTTTAGAGTCGAGTTTCCACGTTTGGGAACGTCCTACAAGAATATATATAGTAAAGGCTTATTGATCATCCGGACAAGATTTTTTTTTCTTATAATAAGGATCGGAAGAGTTACACGTTTTTTTCGGTCGTAAAAGAAGGCTGGGAAGAAAAGATTTGAGAAAGGGCTGAAGATGGAAACGACGAGGGATGTAGCAATAAGCGGCGAACGATACCGTTACGAATTCTTTAATAATAAAGTAAATATAAAAATAAAAGAGAAAATAACCGAACAAGCTCGGAGCGGACTCTCCTGCTGTGACCAAGCCGTTCGTCCCCTTTTATTTCATCTTCTCTCGTTTTCTCTTCCATATGTCACCTCGTTCTTTCTCAATAATCTCCTTCTCGCTCCCTCTTCCCAATAATCTTTGGTGCGCCTATCTCTCTCCCTCTTTGTCTCCGGAGGATCGTTGCTCGTATCGGAGAAACGGGAAGAAAATTCGTGGCCTAATTGTCAGTTGAAAAACCTGTTCGGTGCGCCCGCCAAGCGAGCGAACGCTCGAAGCTTCTTTCCGCGATGCAGTCTTTTGGGTCTCGATTCGGTTTTTGACCCCGTTCGCGCGTTCTTTCCTTCTCATCTCGCGATACCTGTGTATCGCTGTCATTATGCTGGACGCGCGTTAACCACACTCCGGCTAATGCTCTCAATTGATTTATCGTCCTACGCGCTCTGCTATGTCTTTGAAATTCAAATGAAGGATGCCAGCTGGAAAGCTGGATTTAATCTTGTAATTATGATGAAGTACGATCGACGAGAGCCCACGAGAAAATCGGTTGGAAAACACCGTCGATATTTTCATAGCCCGACAGAAAATATGACGTCCGGCAGCATCGGATTAATTTTTTTTTTTTTCATTACACCGCTTTGTATCTGTAGTCTTTACCCATCAGGGAGTAAAAGACATTTATATACTTATACTGAATATAATCACGAAAGTAAACATTTTACTAGACATGTAGAAAAAAGATTTGTCGAATTCAATAAATGTATTTGGTTAATACATGGTTTAGTTCATTCAACGCTAGCATACTTAAAACATTGATTATTATCTGCTGGAGTAGTCGAATCGTATATTTGAGAGATTTAAGAGTTGATTGAGGATTTTTTCGAGTTCTTATAAGATTCGTAAGATGTGGCTACTTTTTTGATTCGTTCGTTCAGAAAGTCCATGAAATACATATTCAGACTTCAAACTCTCAAAAGCTCAACATATTATTTCTTGTATAAAATTCGAATATTTTCTCTGAATGGTTACTTCAGAATTAAATATATTTTAAGCACATTGGGTATAGTAACATGGAAAAATTAAATACCGTTCATTTTTGAGAAATAATTTCAATGGATATATGACATTTATAAATATATTTAGTTCTTGAATATACAGATATATAATTATAACTTTATTGTAATGAGATCTACTTAATTTATTTCTTCGTGTATCCATTACAAATAAAATTTCTTCGAAATAATTAATAATACATATTATCTAAAGAAAAATTGAAGCTATATCTCTATAGAATAATTTTCGACATATCTTTTTGTTAATCCAGTTCTGAAATGTATCTACATATGTTTACTTCAACTATAAAAATTATATACAGTTGTTATATACTTATTTATATAAAAATCAATCACGATTCATCTCAGCATAAATTGTCAACTTGTTTACTGTTGTTAACCGCAAAAATAAATATATTTATTTTTAGTTTTAAAATATCAGTATGCATATTTGACACTTTATAGAGTAAAATCTACGATCGTGATTTCTCGTGTAGTACAGATCGTGGCCGACAATCGTGCAAACCGGCAGAGACGCTGGATAAATATGCGGATGCGAAGATAACGTCGCAACGAGTCGGAGAAAAATTCAACTATTTCAAAAAGATGAGAGGTAGAGACGGATTAAGATAACTGCAGCGTTGGCGGAGAGCATTAGAAATTTACGAGCTCCGTTTTAATTAATAGTCGCACCAGAAACAGGAGGCGAGAGCGGAAAAAAGGGAGAAGCCTCCCCGGGTAACGGGCTCGTAGGAGCGCAAAACGTTCCTTCTATTTCATAATTTTTTTTATTTCTTTTTTTTTAATTTTTTTTTTGGACACACGTGAATACTTAGCATTACCAGTTTACGCATCGCCGGCCTTTTCTCTTTGCCCACTTTATTAACTCGGCAGAGTCCGGCTGAGCGTCATGCGCATTTATCTACGCGCGTACGTGTAAAATAGGACGAGAGTCGTTGAGCGGAGATTTATGTGAAAAAATGCGCTTGAAAAAGAGAAAGATTAATATACCGGAGCGTCCAAGGGATTTTTGTAACTCTTTTTACTTTAATCAAATCTTTTATCTCGCGCGCGCGTGTCCTTCTTTTTTTCTCGTCTTTTTCTACGATTCTGCGCGGAAACCGCCAATTGGACCCAACGAACTATTTTTTTATCTCTCAAACGAGATTTCCCTTTCGCGCTCCAAGCTACGCAGAGAAGTGTGTCATTTTCAAAATATGGAGAAAAATAAAGAACATGCGAGGAGGAAAAAGAGAGGATGCACCACCAGGACGTAACATTCGGCAACGTGCGCGCGCACAGATCTGAGAAAATATTACGAATTTTTTTCGAGTGGATGACGAGCATTTTGTTTGAACCCTTCCGAGTCCGCTCGTTTCGGTTTTTATTTCCGTTACTCACAATTCTCGAGTGCCCGAAACATTTTCGCTGCTTGTCGGATATTTAGTTTCTCGTTAAACTTTTTGTACCTTTTTTCACCGTCTCGCGGGGGATTTTTCATTACCGCTATCTTCCGCGCTCGTGCGTTTTTTTTTCGGCTCTCCGCTTTTTTGCGTCCAGCGACGCGTTGTTCCCGAAAGAGAAGCGTGGACACGGGTCCGCGACGAGCAACGCGCGACTCGATCTTCCCATCAATTTGGATTCGCGAAACGAAAAAAAAAAAGAAAAAAAAACAATCTTCAAAATCTCATCGGGAAGCGACGCGAACCTTTGAGGCAAACTTCGGACATAATCGGATGCTGATTTTTTGCTCTCATTACACTCGAGGAATATAATAGAGCGAGCGGGGAGAGAAAAAAAAAGGATGGCAAAAAGGAGTCGGTGATGGAAAATGTAATGAATCTACGTCGAAGCGGTCGCGCGGCGCCATCAGGCGATACTGCCACTTGCTCGTTCACGCAGGTTGTAATTTAAAACGACTTACTTTAATGACCAGCGGAGATCGGGATCTCGGATCGTGCAAATACACTCCAAGTATCCGCTCGCTTATAAATACACGGAGAGCGAGACGCGACGTCTACAATTCACCAACAAATATTACAATGAATGGCCGCTCTGACAGAAGAGAAAAACACCGTTATTGGCATCTCTCTCTCTCTCTCTCTCTCTCTCTCTCTCTCTCTCTCTCTCTCTTTCTCACTCTATCCAGCAATGATCCCAAGTGAGTGCTAATAATCGAGGAGTTCTCCACAATAATTGCAGTGTCTCGAGGGCTCGGGTCCCATTCCGTGTAATACACTTTGGGCAGAGATACGAGATTAAAAAAAAAATGTTGAAAAAAAAAGAGCAGAAACTTTTTCGCTCTCGAGATATACTTTTTGAAAAATCGCCGCGGTCACGTGTGTGAGAAATCGTCCGTAGGACGGGAGAGAATTTCAACGGAATCGCCGATAGACCGAGGCTATATTCGCGGTTTGATGAATTATTCGAAGCCGCACATGCGAGCTTATACAAGAAGCCGCGTTTTTCTACGTTTTTGCGAGAGGCGCGTCTCCGGCCTCTCTGTCTCGTACACGTACGAGTCACAATAACTTCTTTGTGAAGAATGTATCCGGCGTATACCCGCAGCAAGTTTGTATTATTACAAATATCCGCTGGATAAAGACTATGGAAGAGAATTAGCAAAAATCTCTCGCTTTTTCTCGTATGAGGCATTTCACGTCAACTCGATAAATGTTCACTGGGTCCCTCCCGAGGAGAATTTTCGAGAAGCGAGTACTTGGAATCCCATTGTTGGACTTTCAGACTCCGATCGAGGTTCACGATTTCGTCTTTTGTATATATCCTCGCAAAAAAAACTCTGATACGTTTCTTTTTAATTATAAATAATGTCGGTTTATGGTAATAATCTTACCAGTGGATTTATTATACACACCTAATAAAGGGTGCAATATATTATTTAATAAATAAGTACAATAAGTGTAATCATTAAATATAAACAGATTGTCTATTTAATAGTATATGAAACTTTCAAACCTAAACCAATAGATATAGACATTAGATTCACCTGCTGTCTACTTTTTTTTATTATTTCTTAATTTTTTATAATATTCTTTTCGTTCATTTAATTAGACATTTAATTAGGTATTTATTACTAATAATTATTAATCAAAAATATTTTTAACAAAAAATGCATGATTCCAGTTTTTTTATTTCCTTTTTTTTTATAACTGTGATTGTTTAAATTAAATTTTCACCATGACTTTCTTCAACTCACGTATGTTATTTCTACATATATTTATATGTAACTTGTCAACCTTTATCGATGTGTTTATTACATTTTTTTTATAAAGCGCATATACAGCCATTCAATCTCAGCAAAAAGTGTCTTGACGTTTAGTTCTCAATATTCAAAGGCTGCGCCTTTTCACCCCAAACGTTCTAAATTTTCTGACTCTTAGCCGGATTATTAATTTGTTAAGCATAATTTATCAGCAGTTTAAATATTTTTATTTGACTCAATCAAATTTTTTTTGTTAATTCAATACATCAATTTTTCATACATCGCGAAACATATCTATAAACAAACGCAGTCCTTTGTCACGACTTCCAGATAACTCCAACTCATCACGTACTTTAATCCAGGATTAAATTTTTATTGTTTTGTCGAGTGTGACACTTGCAATTCGCCTGGAAGGTCCTATACTCATTCATGCATCAATTAACGTGAACAAGCGAGTGGAGGACCGATATAAGCGTGAATGTGTTAATAATTGAAGTAAATTTTTTTCTGAGTAGTCATTAATTAAAGCAAAATAAAATGAAAAAAGGGGGTACATAAAACTCGGTTGGAATAAAGAAGCGAATCGGTGCTTTTATTTATGAAGAGAGAGCCATGGCCGCGTAAACAAATATAATTAATATAATGCATAAAGGTTCGGCATAATAACGGGGAATATAAATAAGAGACCGAGGAGCGTTTGTGCGGAGAATATATTTTCCGTGGCGCAAGAAAGTATTTTCCCTGCCATGAAAAACGTCAACGTCGTCGGGGAATAGTGACGCGGGCAATGCCAAAGTTGCGGTCCATGGAGTAAAAGAACGAGAGTGGCGTGCACGTCCTCATTGAAGAGAGGGCGAAGCGGCGGGCCGGGGGGGAGCGAAGGAAGCGACGAGAGAGGCAAAAGCTTGCGCGGTGAGCGATCCCAAAGAAGCATCGCTCGCATCAGAACATATATATATATAGTGATGAGAGAGCAAGAGAGAGAGAGGGAATAAAAAGAGGAAGAGAGATGGCCTAAGAGAGCAAATAAAGCCAGCAATCATAGAATTGCTAATGTTTCAAAGGGAGATATTATTCTCTTCGGAAGATGACAGGACGAAAAAGAAGTTCGCAGAGAGAAAGGGAGATGGAGAGAGAGCTTTTATATAGTTTTGTGGTATATAGAGACTTTCGTTTCGCGTATTGGTGCATCCGCGAACATCCGCAATGTCGGGGATATAGAGTCTCTGTTTCTCTCGAGAACGAGAAGAAAACAGCACAGACGCGGAGATGAAGAGTCGAGTCGCGAATGTGTCGACTCGCACACACAAGCCTCAGCGCAGCCGCTATTCCGATGCTTCAACTCTTTCAACTCTCATCTCTCTCTCTCTCTCTCTCTCTCTCTCTCTCTTTCTATACCCTGCGCCTTCACCGCCTCTCTGTGTTCCTCTATCGCGTACAGGGAGTTTCCACGGAGCCAGAACCGGATGCAAACGAAAATAAAACTGGAGCGTTCGTATCGCTGAAATGCGAACTGCCAAAAATTAAAACAAATGGCCCATTTTTTAAAAAGCTGACATTCATTTGTTTCAAAGAAAGTGCAAAAAGTGAATATAATGAAGTTTATGATGGAGAATAAAATGTCCAAAACTCACGAATCACTTTTCCTCTGTGGGGGATACAAAAATTTCAAAATCAAATCGAGGTGAAAGGATATTGAATGAAACGCTAAAATTCTAATTTCCAGTATAAAATAAAAATTTTCCGCTTTTTTGAAGAAAGTACAAAAATTACATAATGATTTTTGATGGTAGAGAATAATGTATGACTCTCGGTTCCGATTGGAGTAAAAAAATGTCAAGATTCAGAATTTTAATGTGGAAACGAGAAAAATTTGTATAATTAATTAAAAAATGCATAATACACTGCAATTAGAACTCTAAAAAATGAATACAAATTTATATTTAACAATGAAAATAATACAAAGAGTAATAAATAATAAAGTTCATACTCACCAAAAAAAATTGTTGTTATAATTTTGTTCTTTTTTTTCAATTCAAATTGGTATTTAAAAAAATCAACGTTAATTTAACCTGAGAAAATAAATATAAAATAAAAACTTAAATACAAATAACAAGAAATATATACGTGGTTATTTGAGTGAAATTTTTATCTCGGTGTTTTACTGGCTTATTTTTGGATTCTGGACGAGCCTGTAGACCGCGAATTTTCTCGTTCGGTATAAATGACGTCTACACAGGTAAATTGTAATTGTGTATCTCCGGATGAAGGAGAATTCGCGTATACGTGGCAAAGTCCATTGATCTTGAGTGGCCGGCGCGAGGGGATGCGTGTACGCGCGTGTGAGCGAGCTCGCAAGCGAACTTACATAAGAGAAAGTATATGTACCGGTATATGGAAGAATATAATGTGTCTATACAAAACAAGCGGCCTCCGGATAATTCAAAGAAACCCATTGAAACTCCTTCCTCCATTCTTCAGCTCCCACATTTGTAAAGCATTTTTCGTTTGTCCGCGAACGCCGGTTGCCTGCCTCACTCCGAGAGTTATCTCCGCCCTCGGCGAATCTTCCGAGAGCGGCACATTGCTACTAATAAGTAATAAGCCTCCCTCACTCCCATCCCTTTCTCTCTTCTCCTCCCTCGCTCGCTGCTTATTTTTCTTCTTCTTCTTCTTCTTCTTCTTCCTCCTCCTCCTCCTCTCTTTCTTCTGCTCGCCTTCTTTCTCGACTTTCCGAGATACGTTTTGTGCTGTTTTCCTCCGAGAATCGTGTGTGCACGTTGCGCCGGAATAATTGCGAAAAGATGAGCATCGGGGAGAACGAGAAAATGTTCTCTGCCGGTGAGTGTACCGTTTAAAAGTTATTCACGCACCGGTCCGTGTCGGAAATGGAATAATTGTCAGTCGGGCTCGTCCGTCTCGCTGCATACGCGATATTCTGCCGCGGCGCACGAAATACGGCATAATGAATCGTTTCTCGAGGAGATACTTCAGTCACGAAATTCCAAAAAAATTCAGGATGAAATTATGTATATAATGCATTATTTTAACAGGTGCGAGGGATTTTCGATCGTTGTAAACTCCATCAATTGTATACACGTTTCAGAAACCACAAAAGTGCCTGCAAAATAAATAAAAAGTTGTATATACTATGTGTAGGAAAAAAAATACTCTTGTTGTGCGTGTCAGTGGCGAACATTCTTGAACAAAAGTATTGTATAGAGTCATTTTGGTAAAATATGCACTGAGAAAAAAATATAGTTTAGATTTTACGATATTTTTATATAGTTTAGTTTAAGTTCAGTGATTCTCTTGTCTAATTGTTTCAATCGTCACAGGTGAATAATAACATAAAATTTGATGACAATTCTTAGAAAAATCACTAAAAAATAAACAATGTCAATGTACTTTTTAAAGAAATAGTTAAAAAAAAGGTCAGGACCTGACATCTATAGTTTTGGAGAAAAAATTTTAAGAAACAATAAAAAAAACAGAAACTACGTTCATGTAATTGTATCTTACCATTTGTCATATATATTTAATTTAAAAATGCACGATGTCCCATAGAAAACTATGTGAAAATGAAAAAAATTCTAATTGTCGAGTTTGAAATCGTTTTATGAATAATATTTATACATGAAACAACAATTTTTTCGCCCATTCCGAAACACAAATAATGCAACCGGTTCGTACAATTTTCTAAAACATGAGAATTCACCCAAAATATAGAAGCGTGTTAAAAAATGGTTCGACCGGAAGTTGGCGAGAGTATACTTTTTTTTTCTACGAAGAGAATTTCTGGGATGGCTTTGCCCCTGCGGCGAGTTCACGTTCGAGGGTGTTGCAGGGTGTTGACCGTCCTGTCGCTCGGTCTACATCGAGAACACCCTTGCTCGCGATCCCCTTCTGGGATCGACTTTAGAAACAGTCCAAGAGTCCAACCTAGTGATTGTCATTTTCCGGCTGGCATCCGTTCCCGTCTGGATTTCCTTTTTTTCTCGCTTCACGTTTTTTCTGCCTTTCTCTTTGATTCCTCGTCGAATGAGACACTTTTTCTCGTCTCGACACCCTTTCTCATCCTTTTTCTCCCTTCCAATGCTCGCCCGTACTTTCAATTACTTTTCACGATCAAGTGTCCACTCCTCGTCGACCCTCGCTCCATCGACTCCGTCCCATTCAAGCAGAAGGAAAAACAGAAGTCACGTATCATATGTCCGCTAAATAGTCTCTCATCTTCATCAAGTGTTTTTCTTTTTTATAATTCACCTACTCGCCTCCTGAACATTTATTATCATCAATTAATCACTCAATAAAAAACAATTATTTTCCGCCTCTAATAAAAAAATACTCGACGAGAAAAATATACGAAATAATCTCGTTAAAAAAAGGGTCCTGGACGATCGAATCGAGGGAGGAAAAAACACGAAGGGTCTAAACAAAGAGTTTCAAGTGTATCTGCGGGTATTGGTACATAAAAAAGGGAGCAATGGCGCAATCAATACAGAAATATCTTTTTTCACATATTTCTGGGTGCACGCTGAAAATTTTGCGTGTATTCGTATATCTGCTCGCTTTCAAGTCAACATAAAGTCCGAATGTACGCCGATGTGACCCTCGAGGGAAGAATTAATACTCTCTAGAATAACCGCTCATGGGAAGAAGAGCTGCTCAGGGGCCGTTTCATTGTAAAGTAATTACCTGGAAATGAGAAATCTCCGGTTCGCTCTTTCCTCTTTCTCCGCCGACTCTTGGCTCTCCGGCCTTATTACTCAATCGAAGGTAAAAATTGTCTTTTGATCCTTAACCATCAAGTGGGGGCTAAAAATGGACATTTGCGCTCTTTATGCTCAATCGTGTCTCTCCCTCTCCTCTTTTATTTGGACACAAAAGCAAGAGAGAACGCTTGAAAGGAGAGTTCTCCCTCTGCTTCCGGGATTTTTTATCTCCCTCCTTTTTTCTTTTCAATCGAACATCTATACTTTCATTCTCGCTGATTAGAAATGATATATTATTTGAAGACGATAATAACAGCACGAGATGCATGAGTGAAAAACGTAAAAAAAAATATATTATTATAAATATATCTTTCCTTATATAAAAAAAATACTTTTTTTATAAGGCAAGATTACGTTTGAGAGATTATTATAAAAACAGTTTGTAACGAGTTCCATTCAAGCAAAATGGAACGTCTCCACTTTTTATGACCCAAAAATTGGAGAATAATACTCGAGCGTGTCTACGGGTGTTTGGTCCTCGCAAATACACGCTTCCATCGAAAATAATAATGTCTTGATAAGGAGTGTAGATGGATGAGCATGTGAAAGGGAACACATTCGACACACTCTATCGAATTGTCTGGCGAGCATGAGAACTCGACAGAGGCATAGACGCGTGTTTAATTGAGTCAGTTACTCGATGCCTAATCATGAAACTTTCACCTGATCAAACAGAAACTGCTTGTATGTCGCGAGTGTTTTATTTAACCGTCCCTCGCTTATTTTCTTTCTCTTTGACTTTCTCTCTCTCTCTCTATCTGCCATCCTTCTAATTTATTTATGATTTCTCGTCCTCTCTTATCATTGTATTTGCATTATTATGTGAATTACAAAGGAGGCAAAAGTGAGAACGAGGTTAAACGCAATTTGGAAAGAGTCGAACGAAAAACGAAAACTCTGTTACCGAACAAATATTAACTAAGCAAATCATTAGTTTCCCTGAGCCATGACCAAGCCTCAACCGTTCAACTGTCACCGCCCTCCTCTCTTTTTATACAAACTTTGTGCGTTTTCGACTATCGGTCGCTTCACTAATTTGCACTGTCATCTTTATTATTTAGCCCTTGTATCCATTCGATCTCTCTTTCCTTCCATACTTTTTCTACGAACTGTCGATACACATTATATTCATTTCCATTGAGAAACAAGCTCTTTCTTTAAAATAACATTTTTCAGTCTTTTTTCACATTTTTTCAATTAAATATTGTCATTTCATTTTATATTTATACAATGATCGAATATACGAATAAATAAATAGACAAAAATTTTTTTAATTGGTCTACTCTATTCTTACAGTATATTATTAATTAAAATATTTTTATGAACAAATTTTAACCGCAGATATTACTTTATTATAATTTTATTATAAGTGCAGATTACTATATATAAGTCTAGGTATTCTCTGAAAAAATTGATAGAATTCAAATTTGATCGAACGTTGAGAAAAATAGTCAAAGTGACACACATAAAAACCGAAATAAAAAAAAATCTTTGTTCAAAGATTCCGAGAAAAATGAAACAAATGAGACGCGAAGGCTGGAGAATGGTAATAAAAATTCCTAAGGAGCCAGTGGTAGGAATCTTCTATTGACACATTAAATTTGACATACAGATCTATCGGTGTTACGTATGGTGACGTTTCCGATTTGCACGCGCATCGACAAAAGTTTTAGGGACGCGGCGAAACAGAGCTTGAGAAATATACACATTAGAGACATTTATCAACATTGTAAGACGCTCGTGCGTCTGTCCAAAGACAGGTTTCGAAGTTGCTAATCGTAATTAAACATTGCCGCAGTGCTCCTGAAGGTTAAAGGTCCGCGAAGCGCGTGTGCTTTTTTTTTGCCAGTTACATAAGCCACGAACTCTCGGAAGAATGAGCGTAGAAACGGGATTTTTCGCTGAAACAAGAAATATAAGCGTCTTATTGTGCGAATCTGTACACGTTACATGACAAAAGGCATGTCGATGAATGGGGGGAGGAACGTAGAAGATAATGAAAGAGCAAATCTTGTCGCGTTTTCGAAGACAGAATTCATTAGCGTCCTTCGTACATGTGTGAGGCAGCAAGAAAAAAATAACGAACACCAAAGCGTTGTATTTAAGATGGTGTGCAAACGAATGACAAATGGCCACAAGTAATCGGAGATCGTTGTGCAAATAAAAAAAAAAGAGAGTACAAAGAAAAACATCGAAAAGATCATTTTTCCACTGATAATTTTTCAACTAACTTTTTGTCGATGATGTTCAGTATACTTTTTTCTTGTCCACGTATACTTGCATTAATAACCTGCAATTTTATCAACATATCGAATGAATATTCAATCGAGACCGTGTGTTGATTCTAAAAATCATTGCATTGCGAACATTGATCGGAAGGATAATTACAGTTTATAATATTTCTAAAATACTGTGAACTAGCTGATAATCAAAGTGGATTAATAACTGTAATCTTGATTTTCATCGAAGCTGCAATTGATCTGAATAATTGTTTTATTTTTACAATCTTTATTAGAAAATGAAAAACATGCTACTGCAGTTTCGTGGCAGAAAAGCGAAGACTTCGGTGAGCTTTCTCTATCAAAAATATACTGGAAAAATAAAAAATTTTGAAACATATAAAATTTTTCAAATTTCATATGGATGGAGTATCTTTAAAAAGTGATTACAACTTGTTTTATTTATGTATCATGAAATCTGAGTTTACCTACAAAAATAAAAAAATTCCATTACTCAATGAACTACAAATTTGATTTGAATATTTTTTAAAGCAGAATAAAAACTTAAAGAGTATGAAAGTGTTTACTTAAAAAAAACTTAAACATAACTTTTTTAATCAGAAAAAATCGAATAAAAGGAGTCCATGTAGTGAATAATGGCTGCTTTGTTTTGTGATATATTCCTGCAGCCTTTCTAATGAACTTTGAAAACTTTAACAGCTATGCATATTTTTTATAGCGCTTGATACTCTGTAATGTAATTATGGACATTTATTTTTATTTTTCCAATCCATCGCGACTGACTTAATCTCATTATAGATCGAGTTTTCAATACTCGAATTTTCAGTCAGCGCAAATCCAAGTGCCATTTACCAACATAACGAATGAAACGTTTATACGAATACATTGATTCGCATGCTAATCCGCTTTACATCAAAAAAATAAAAAGTTCGAATAAGCGAAAAAAAAACGAGAGATTTGGGAACGAACGTGTAAAATAAATGCAGTAAAGGGAGAATTCTGGATTCATTGGCATGTCATGAAAGTGAATTGGTCGACCCTTTGCCCAGCGTGGTGTAACGCAATTACGATTGTTGTTTGAATGAACAATCAAGAACCCTCGAGAAGCACACTTGGAGTTCTCTCTCTCTCTCTTTCTCTCTCTCTCTCTTTCTCTCTCTCCTGTTTCCCGCTCCTACCTCGTCCCCAATCATTCAATTTATGTCTCATCGACTTTTCTCCCCTCCCGATGAATAGCAGTAAGAAAGAGCGACTTTTTTGTCGACGCGCACAAACGACCGCACGCGGGAACTTCTCCGCATTGTCGCTGCCACCTCCTTGCATTCTAAATACGGGAACCCTCACCGATCTTCGCTCCTCGATCCAGAAATCGAAAGCAACCCTTGAGACTAATATGGACCCTCGCCAATCTCGAATCGAGCTGCACGCTCCCACTCCTCTCTTTTTCGCTCCTCTCGTCCGCAGATGAGAACGCGTTTTCGTCCGTACATAACGCAGCGTCTCTCAAAAGCTTCGTCTTACTTCTCTGCAAGTGACAGGACGAGTATTGCGAGAAAAGAAAGCTAATAACAGTTCGCTACGGGACAAAAAGAGGCCAGGAGAGAAAAAAAAAGGCGCGAGAACGGAAGAGAGAGAGAGCGAGTCCGAGGGCTTAGGAAGCTCGACGAACTCACGATGAGGTGATACGTGCAGTATGTTCTGTACCCGAGCTATCCGGAAAATTCGCTCTCGGATATTCCCCATTGAAGTCGACGAACGGAGAAACGAGTCGCAAAACATACCGGGCGCTCCAACGATTTTTTCATCCCAATTCATCGTCGTGTAAGCCGAGGCTGTGCGGAACTCTCGGTTATTAGCTCTCTCTGCGGGATATCCGAGTTCGCCAATCTCTGCAGAAAGAAAGATTGTTCTTTCTCTCTCTCTCTTTCTCTCTCGCTCTGCCCTAACATTTTTACGGTAACAAAAATGTTATCAAACAACTTATCAAATATCGTAAACATGGTAAAAGAACGTGTACTGACTGATAAATGAACGCCTAGCCAAAAAAACGAGCTATGATTACACAAAAATTAGGTATAGTAGTTTTCTTATTATTTTTACTAAAAGAATGAATTTTATGAAATTATTCGGATCTACGAAGGAATTTTATGGAGGATCAAGGTTTATAAATATAAATTAATTACTTTTTATGGTAGAATTTTGAAAATTCGTATTTCGAATTTTATATTTACACGTAAGAAATATCGTGTTTCAGTATTTTCAAAATAAATAAGAAGGTGGTTAAACAAGGAATATAATTTTTCATGAATTTTTTTATCCTATATTAAAAAAGGCATGAGCGCATTATGCTTTGGAAATAATGACGTTGATGTTTGAATCATTCATTTCGTCTTGCAAAAATTTTCGAGAATCACCCATTATGAAGTCGATATAATCGAGGACACGAAAAGATATCACCACTTGAAATTTTGAGATTTTCCTATTTTCGGTTCTCGAAAAATAAGACTGGAGGTTCTTAAACACGTTTAATTTTCTCAGCTCATGTGAAAAAAAACTTGCAACACAATTTTCTAATACTTATATAAAATATACCTGAATTAATACCTGAATAGTTCGGGAATCGTAAACATTAAAAAAAAAGAGAGAGAAAATTAGTCGAGCGTAACGAGGAAAAAAAATTCCAAATTTTCGAGAATACCTCGACTATTATTTATCCATGGTGATTATTCGTCGAGATCGAGTGAAAAACCGAAAACGGTCTTGATTGTTTGGATTTTCGACTGAATTTGGGATTAGTAGGCCGGTATAAAGTGTCGGGTTAAGACGTGTCGGGTCTCACCAGGTAGTTCATTATTACCGAAAAACATTTCGTAGAAATTCGACAAGTTTAATTGAGTGTCAGTTCCAGTGTAATTTTCAATCATACGAAAAGTGAATATTTTAGTGTTTCTAATTTATAATATCGTTTCAAAATATTTTTTTTTTAATGTTGGTGCGGATGTATCCTATATTAAAAAAGAGATTAAACCTCCAACCAATTAATCAGAATAGAGCGCCTTAAGTTGTATGAATTGTGTGCCTAGAAGAACAGCAAAATATCAATTCAAACATGTCAAAAAAAGCGGCCACATTCTCGCTCATATATTAAAAATATTCTTAATTATAATAACAAAATTACTATTTCTTTTTAACTAACATCCAACGAAACGTGCCAGCAGCTGCTAGTCAGTAACAATTACGATTTCGTGTCGACTTTATTTCCACGAACCATAATCATGATTCGATCTTTTGCAACGTGTATCTCACACAGAAGATTCGAATAAGATTTCAGAATGAAAAATATATTCTAGTCTATGTATAGCGAAAAGGATGAAGTCGAGAAAAGTGATCCATTCATGGTCAACGTCCATTCACAGAGGAGCCTGTCCCCACCTCAGGCTCGCTCTCCTGTCAAAAAGTGAGAAAACAGAGAGAGAGACAGAGAGAGAGAGAGAGAGAGAGGAAGAGAGAAGAAATCTGTCGTAACGCGTACAAAGAACTCGGGAGAGGAATTCGCAGCAACGGCGATGATCGAGTCGAATCGAGGTCGAAGAATATGATGGCGAGTGGGCTGAGTGGTACGGAGGGAGAGAAAGAGAGGGGTGTATGGTCGAAGAGGAGAAGAGGCACGAGACTGAGAACATTACGAAGTCAAATGTGAAGGAATAAGGATCGAGGCGCGGTTTGGGGCTCTTCCCTGACGTTTTCTCGAATCTGGCCGCCCTTGGCACCTCGGCTCCGGATCCTCGGAGCTAACCGCACCGACTAGAGAGGCCTCGCCGGTGAGAAGGACGCCGGGAGGGGGAGGAGGAGGAGGAACAGAGGAAGGGATGGAAGGAAGGATGGGGAGAGAGGAAGATGAACGTCGAGGTGAATGCCCTGACGCGTCCTTGCAAGCCACCTGACCGCACCGGTCGTGCCGCCACCGCTCGGACTATCCAGCATCTTTCCTCCTCACGGTGCTGTGTGTCCGGCACAAAACGAACGCGCTCCCCGTATACGCATCGCCGTACACCAATCCTCTCAGTTTTTATGCTCCTTCCTAACTCTCTCTCTCTCTCGCTCTTTTTACTTATCTATTAAATCTTTAATTTTATTTACCCTGATTGTCGTTGCTCAAAATTGCTTAAGGTGGTCCGATGATGGGCGCGTTCAAACTTTTAGGTTAAGCATGCAATGTTGAGGCAAAATTATTGATCGACATTTTTTCCAAGATATTTGATTCAAAATTTGTATTAAGGTGATGCCGTAGATGTACCATGTGACACAAAACGCGATTTGCTCAAACTCACAAACTATTGATATTTCGTCAAAATCCAAAGATCAGCCCATTTTTGCCATTAACCTGCGTGGGCTAAAAGTTTGAACCAATCGCGTTTTCCAACTGTCTGGAATCTGCGGCATCGTCTTAACGTTCTTCGGTATAATATTAGAAAGTATGCCAAATTTAAAGATACTTCACTATCTAGAAATCGAAATATTTATCATCAAAAATCACGACTTTTAACATAAGGCTTATGGGAGATAGCGAAAATGTCTCATTTTTTAAAATTAATATCTCAATTTCTAGCAAGCGAGTGATATTAAAATTTGGACGCAAGACAAGTAACATGTTAATCTCAACATACACCAAATTTCATCACAAAATCTTGGATAGCCAGAAATCATCGGACTACCTTAATTGGCTATTCTTGCGATGCGTACTAGTGTTAGGCACTAGCATCTTTGCGATCGTATGCGCATTGGTTGAAAACAGTATGTCTAGCGAGTTACTTACATGGTTTGTTATTGATTATTATATTATTTTATTTTGTATTATTGTATTTTGCATTTTTGCCTAAGGTAATTTTACCCATGGCATATTAAATATTTCATTCATTCATTCATTCATTCATTCTCTGTTCATAATAAATATGAACATAAAATAAAATAAAATAAAATAAAAATATAAAATAAACAGTAATATGATTAGGTTATGCTGCTTGAAAGCTTTTTTTTTGGTCCTATGTAGGTGCTCCCAAATATCAAATGTTATTCAGTGCTGTAACGGCGTGTGCGGAGTATTCTATACTGTTTTATTGTTTTTCGTATGGTATATACTTAAAAGTTTTTTCGTACGTTATCTTTTTATAATTTATCATTTTTGCTACTCATGCGTGCGGGAACTTATTTATAGTTCTAAATTTAATTTAATTTAGTGTAATGTATTATATATTGTATTATTGGTGTAATTGTCTTCTTGTTTTGCCTACACTGAAAACGAAATTTGGTTGATTCAACAAAATATTTGTTTCAATACTTTCAACGATATTATTTTGCAAATTGAATTAAATTCTTGGTCGATTTAACTGAAGTTTAATTATTTAAAATAAACATATGTTGTTTCGGCCAAATATTTTCAACCAAATATTTTTCAACTAAATTTCTTCTCAGTGTATGACATTGTCAAGGCATAAATAAATTCATTCATTCATTCATTCTCTCTTTCTTTCTCTTTGATTCTTTACTGCGCTTTTCTTTCTCTTCGCTTTTATTTTTCTCCCCCTGTTCGCCCCTCGCCGATGGCTCTCTGTCTCTCTCCGTCGCGGCAGGTTAGATTCCACTGGCACCTGACTCGGCCGTACGTAAAAGTAGATTTCTATACCTGACTCCGTGTGTACTCCCCATTATGACGATTATTAAACGAGATTTTTTTTCCTGGCCCGGCGAGATATTACGTAACCTCGAATTCCCGGCCAGAAGTTGGTCATAAAAAACTTGCGACTGTTTTCTTTTCTTTTCCTCTCTCATCGTTTCTATATTTTCGTTCTCCTTGTCCCACCCGAAGCTCGTCAGCGATTAACTCTGGACGACCTTTCGTTAACTCAACAGCTCGTTCCGTCATTACTTCGGTAACTAATAATTTTGTCCGAGCTACAACGTTATTGTCACTCTGTTAACATTATTTTTTCCATGCTTTCGATTTCACGTCGTTCAAATTTTCATGCTTATATTGCGTGCATATTTAATCAGACGATTGTCGATACGGTGAAAAAAATCTTGATATTACATTTTCATGTAACTTGTTTCATTCTTATTATCATTTGATGTAGATAAAATTGATTTAAAAAACACCATAAATAATGAAAAAAAAATAAAGACGAGGACATTTACTCGTCGTTATTCCGGATGACATAGTAAGAAATAGATGACACAATATATTTTTGGTACAATAATTGATCGATTAAACGGACATTGACTAGAAATAATATTTGAATAAATATAAAAATAAATTGGAAATCATATTTTTATCATCAGGAGCTATCTCTACAATACCTGAATATTTTTTTTACAACTATTTAACCACCTGTCATCATCTTTTAAATTATTGCAATACCTTTAACGTAAATTAAAACGTGTTAAAAAAATGTTTACGATTCCTATCCAAGGAATCTTTCATCGTAAACTTTTTTTTAATAATAAGACAAAAATGAATTTTCGTCAAATATGCTGAAATAAACACGAGTATTGACGATTGTTTAAAATAGTTGATCTTGAATTGAAAATGTAGGCGGCAGATGTCGAGCCTTTCGCTCGTTCTCGAAGACTCGATTCCTATCGTTCAAAGTATTTCTCGGTGCGGAGGAATCGCCTCGAGTGCGCTCGCTCTTCCCCCATCGCGTCGCTGCTGCATGATCGCGACTCGCGTGGGTTACAGAGCTACTGTTACCTCGATTGGACTCACCGAGTGCCTCTATTTATAGAATTACAAACCACCTGCAGCTTCTGTAGGTCGTCTACCCGATCTTTTGAGCCGTTCGTTTCCCATCCGCCCATATATATACGATGATCAACATTTCTATACGCACTTCAAAATATTTGACTAATAAAACTGATTAAATATACTGTTTTTGCTATATATTTTATTTAAGAAAAATTTCATTCCGATTCGCACTCTCCAATTTCATTAATGAACAAAAAACTCTAATTTTCTAATGACTATTTATTTGTTTCTTTTCCAGAAGGAGAAGAACGCGCTTCGATTCTCCTCGTTCTCCGACAACGCTTCCTGGTCTCGATTCGTCGAAAATTCATATCGGAAGCGATATCGAAACGGTAAGGCATTTATTGTAATATTTATCAACGATCATAAAAGTATTCATGAAAAAAGGTCCGAAAATTTTTGCTTTTGAAAGGTACGTAATAAAAATATATTGAAAAATTGTTTGCACTCGCGAATGTCGTATCTATAAATCGTACAGTTTGTAAACGTTTGTTTACGTGCGCACAAGTGCTCGAATGCAGGTAAAGTGTGCTTTTGTACGAGAATCGAGCCACTCGCATTCGGCTTGTTCATTCTCGTCGAGACTCGTGCTCTCTCACTTTCTGGTATGTTTGCCGTGTACCATGCAGTGTTTAGATACAAGCCATACGTATTTATCTACCACGAAAGTGTGTAGTGTACACTCGCGAGTTTCTCGTTCAGTTGAAGTGCATAATACATATACACGCCCGTTGAGTCACCGATACAATCGATCACAGCATATATAGAATTCGAGATCGCCTACCAGGAATCATCGTTCATATAACGTTACCGCTTTCATTCAAAAACTCGTACGTCAGGCCGGATAAAAAAAATTCGCTTCTCCGAAATGCAATGTGTACACGAACGTATCCTGGAAACTCTATTTCCCTCTTTATTTCGATCGTTTTTACCAAAAAAAAGTCATCCTGTGTGTACCAACATCACTATGAAATTTAATTTTTTCATTTCCGAGAATTCAGGAATTTCATTTAAAAGATATCAAAAAATATTACTTATATTACTAAGGAAAACATTTCGTTGAATATTGCAAAATTGGTTTGATTTAAAAAATCTGGCTCTAATGGCAAATATGCCGACGGAATTTAATTTTTTAATTTCCGAGAATTCGGTGAAATTTTATTTAAAAAAAATCAAAAAATATTACTCATATTACTAAGGAAAACATTTCGTTGAATATTGCAAAATTGGTTTGATTTAAAAAATCTGGCTCTGATGTCAAATATGCCGACGGAATTTACTTTTAAAATTCCGAGAATTCGGTGAAATTTTATTTTTAAAAAAATCAAAAAATATTACTCATATTACTAAGGAAAACATTTCGTTGAATATTGCAAAATTGGTTTGATTAAAAAAATCTGGCTCTGATGTCAAACATGCCGACGGAATTTAATTTTTAAATTTCCGAGAATTCGGTGAAATTTTATTAAAATAAAAATCAAAAAATATTACTTATATGACTAAGGAAAACATTTTGTTGAATATTGCAAAATTTGTTTGATTTAAAAAAACTGGCTCTGATGTCAAACATGCCGACGGAATTTAATTTTTAAATTTCCGAGAATTCGGTGAAAAAAAAATATTACTCATATTACTAAAAAAAATGTCGTTGAATATTGCAAAATTTGTTTGATCTATAACAATACTTATTTGAACAAAACAAATAATTTAATTTTTTACATTCGAGTTGTACTTATTCGAATATAAAGTCAGTTTTTCTCAGGGAAGACATCGCGCCATTGTCTGTCAGAAAGTAAGAATTCTTTTTATAGCACAGGCGTAATCGAGACCTGGAACATGTGGATTATTGTGGGCACTGATAGCTGTGCTCTTTTTCTCATACGAGGCTATGTATGTTGCAGTCGATGGAACCCGTGTCCGGTGACAGGGTCCAGTATCCACTGGCTGCAGTCTCCCTCCCAGCTAGCGCCTGCGAGATTTATTTTCCCATGCCCATACCGCAGACTCTTCGCCCCTTCCCAGCATGATTCTGCAAACACAAAAACATAAATAAGTCCAACATTTCCCATACGTAACATAATAGGCTTCAAAAATTGTTTTAAAAAATATAAAAAGTTCGAAGCTTTCCTCAGATTGAATTAAAAGTTTTTTTAATATATTGTAAATAGTAGCTTGAAAATTATAAGAATTCAAACTCTGATTATTTAAATATTGTTTCTGATAGAAAATGCATACATTTATCCAGAAAATTAACAAAAAAAACAAGAAGCGAGAAACTGGTAAATTTTTTTATAGTTATTTTTTATTGTAAGTTATACAAATGTAAAAAGATTGATATTAAATCTGTATACAAAAAATTTTCTCTCAAATGATTTTCACGTGATTCGTTCTTATATCTGAGGAAGGTTTCACCGTGGAGAAATCAAGAAATTAATGACAATTTTTTTTCATAAGAGATAGTACACATTGAAAGCTGTAACTTTGAATCCTGAATGTCTCGGTCATATTATAGTAAAAACTTCAATTTTTCTAACATTTGAATATAATGTTCGATAAAATGTATGCCATTTTCTAAAAAATCGTCTATAAATAATACTATAATTAAAATTACTTGACATGAAGTTTATATAAATAAAAATATTTGAATGTTTCAATCGCACTATAGAGTCTGCTTAAAATAAAAATAAAGTCGACCAAACAGATAAGAATCGAATGCACTTTTGTTATCAGGAGTCACGCAAATCGATGATCGACGTAAATCACGTACACGATTATAAGAAAGAGATAGGTTTTATCTATTAGCAAGAATCGCGTATCTCCGCGTAGTTAAACACGAATCTAGTGAAATATAGCAAGAGAAATATGCGTGTAACTGTATCAAGGTTTTTTCCACGTTGCCTCGGATATCGCGTAACTATGCGCGAGCGGAGATAAAGGATTTCGTTCTCTCTACGATTTTTCGCATATTTCACGCCCGCGCGGATAGAATCGGACTTGGAGACGAGATAAGACTCGGGGTAACTTCTTCTCTGTGTATACTCGCTATACTTTCATCATTGATTCACAATAAACAAGTGTCTATTTATATTACGATTTCTTGAATGCGAATATATACTTTTTTTCTTTACGATGATACAGCTTGGTTAGAAAGTTGTTTTTTACGCGTGAGAAATGTTTCGCGTGCGATGCAACAATTTCAATGAAACGTTTACTGTTATATAAAAATTAATATTAAAAAAAAAGCTAAAGAGTTATACGAATATTTTTCCACAAAAAGTAATTTCTGATAAGAATTTTATCTCGTGGAATGTATGCAGTAATTCCCGTTGGAGCAAATATAATAATAACGCACCTGCTGGCAGAAGTAAAGAAAAGAGTGCATTAAAGCGAAAATATACGATCGAGCTTTGAATGAAATTACAGGGCGATGACAGGATTTAAAATTCCGCGAATAATCCGCGCGCGTACAATATATTTAACAGAATGGAAGAGTAAAAGTGAATCTCGCGAGTATGCAAGAAGGGAACGGATGCACATTCGACCGCGATGAAAAAAAAAAAAATCTGTCTCTTTTTGTAACGATGTAAGCGAAAGGAAAGGAAAAAAGAGGAAAAAAGTGAGCGAGGAATACTTTGTCAAAGGCATGCACGATAGAAATGACATTCTCCGCTCGTCTCTCACTCTTTCTCGCTGCGCCTCGCACGTCAGTTCATACAAAAGAATAACTAAAAAGTGTCAAGCTCGGAAGCTCGATGTGTGCAAGCGCGCGATACAATTTCTCTCGAGCTCTCGCCACCCTCGGGGTGCACAATTTTTTTTTTTTTTCAACAAACGATGGAAGAGAGAATAACGCGGAAGAGTTAGAGAGGTGAAAATCCGGAAGAAGAAGGGAAGGAAAAAAATGTCCTTTTGTCGGCGTGGTCGCTATTATGCCCGACATCCGGCCAGCAGGAAGCTTTCTCTCTTCGTCTCCCTTTTTTCTTCTTCTTCTCATTTCTCCCGCCCTGGCTCTTCGTGACTTCTCCTCCCTTCGGCCAGACGGATCGCACCGCGAGAAAAAGAGATAGACAAAAACGTCGTCGTCGTTAAAGCAGCGATGCACGCAACAAACGTGTGATACAGTTGGTACGCACTGGCAGTCAAAACAAAAAAGAAGACGCGGTAACAAGCGAAAATATTCATGCACCGCTCTATATAGCGAAAAAAATAATTGTGCTTGAAATTACAAAGAGATTTTTTTTTATCGTGGAAGAAAAAATATGTTTTTCTGATCGAGTAAATATTACTTTAAAGTGAACGTACTACTATCTAAACGTTTTTGAAATAAAAAATTGTAAAATCAATATATGATGCAGGGGTAATTAAACTAAGCGATAAGAAAGAAATTTTGGACTACCTGCAGGCCTTTTATTTTTATCTACTGCCTATGAAAAACAATCTATATTAATTTAACTGAGGGTGAAAAATAAATACCCTACTTTTAGATACAAAAATAATAACACATGAAATACACTAGTTCATACTTATTAGGACATTTTTTGTCCAAAACAGTATAATTTCTGTTACAAATATACGCTTAAAAATAAGTTAAAGAAAAAAAAACAAATTGTGGCTTTTTTCGGCAAAAATAATTCTTTATAAAAAAAAGATTTCAAATTTAAAAAATACTATAAAAATAGTTATAAAAATCATATTATCTGTGCAAAGTTTTGCAAGGCTACACATGCCCTCAAATATACAAATACTGTGAAAGCTCAAAATCTCAAAATATTTCAAAGCTTTCAACTTTCAAAATACAATATATTTTTAATCGAATTAAAAAAATACTTTTTATTGTACTGTTATAAATAACAACGAGTAAATATTTATCTCTATTTTTATATCACTTTTTTATGAATAAAAATAATTTGAAATAGAATTGAAAGGTTGTATACAAAAGCGAGCTGGTCTTTGAAATAACAGATAGCTCTCGGAGCTCCATCCAAGAAAATCCGATTCAATTTCGCGCCGAATAGAAGATGTGAAAATCAAAGAAATAATTCCCGCAACCGGAGCGTAGAAACAACGAGGAAGCTCGATGGACGGTAACCCCGAAAATAAACATGGCAGCTAGGGTGGAGAGCGAGCGAGAGACAGCAGACACACGCACACACACTGCAGGGCGAAAAATGAGAAAAGCGTTAAACTCTCGGGGAGATAAATACCGAATAACAACAATAATGTTACGATATAAAAAGGAAGCGCGGTGATAAAGAGGTAAAGTATGGGAGAGCTGAAAAATATTTGGAGAATTCAAAGTGCGCAGAGAAGAGAGAAAGAGAGAGAGAGAGAGAGGAAGCAGCTTACACACCGCCCACGCGATTTTGCTCGGCGTATTAAGAGAGGAGTCGGACGGATGGTGCGGTCGTTGGGCTCGGCTCAAAGAGAAATAATGTCTCTCTGATTACTCGCCTCAGTGGAGCTGACTACCCTCTCACACCGAGCGACCCCGAAAGCCTCGCCGCGCGCGCCTCCCCCGAGCCAACAACCCTCGATGCGCGTCACCGATGCTTCCTCCCCCCTTCTTCACCCGCTCCTCCGAATCCACTCCTTATTCTTTTTCTGTTTCTCTCCTCCCGAACGCAGCACACATTCCTAAAACCTGCCATTTGTGTCCTGGAGAATTCGGCTCCACTTTTCGTCGCACGTATACGTACGAGACAGAGAAAGAGAGGAAGAGAGCTTTCCGAATCGTTCTCTTATTCTCTCCCACCCGTTTTCCACTACCGGGCCGATCCTTAATTCGCCCTCCCCTCCCTTTCATTTTCCCCTACCGGGCCGACAAGAGCGAAGTTCCTCTCCTGCCGGTCGTCCGGGGATTAAAATGATGTTTGCGTGAAAGCCAAATGCTTCGCAAAGTTTATCCTCTCTGGAGCGGACGAACGAGGCGCGGGGCCGAGAGAGTGCGCTCCCGTACGGCTGCGAACGGCCAGAGACGAGCGCGCACACAGATGCACCCTCTTCGCTATATACATTATCAGTAGCATTAGTCTCCCTTTTATCTCTTATCGTCAGCGAGAGAAAGCTCTCTTTCTCTCTTTTCCCGCTCTCGTTTATTCGCCGAGGCAAAGCTCTGATTCTATACTCTCTCTCTCTCTCTCTCTCTCTCTTTACTTCTCTTTCTCCTTTTGCCGTTACGGCTGTTTGTATTCCTAATTTCGCACTCGAACGTACAAGACAGATACTTATTTCCGGAAGAGCGAGCTTTTTTATCCTCTCCATCTCGCTCTTATTCCATCTTTCGCGAGCACTCGTACTTTTAAAAAGCTCGCATACTGTCGCGCCGTCTCGCTCCGGGGCCCCGTCGTGTTTATTCTATGCAAAACTTATTATATCTCGGGCGAGACATCAATCGGACAATCGCGAAAATTCCTTTGACGGCAATCAATGAAACATTACCGATTATTCCGAGGTATTTTTTCTGTTTTTTTTTTCCTAGAAATCCTTTTGAGTGAATTTCTGCCAAGTTTGCATGGGCGTCTTAGTAGAATCTTGCAAAATGAACTCGACGAGTGTTCTATCCCACGGTTTTTGTTTTTTTTTTCTTTAATAATGTACGTCAAAGTTAAATTGAAAATGTGACAAATTGAATTTGAACATATAAAATTAAATCTCTTGCGAATTGTACTGTAGAAAAAAAAACATTTTTCATAAGGCACATACACTCAAAACGAAATTTGGTTGATTCAACAAAATATTTGTTTCAATACGTTCAACGATATTATTGAACCAAGTTTTTGGTTGATTTAACTGAAGTTTATTTATTTCAAATAAACAAGTGTTGTTTCGACGAAATATTTTCAACTAAATCTGTTTTCAGTGTAGTTATAATTTCATTCATTTAATACAATAAAGAAGCAAAAAATTATACTATAATACACATAAATTTTTTTCAAAAACAGAAAAAATAATCCAATAACTTTCGTATATTTTTTGTTAAATTATTACGTTTTGTATGAAAAATCCTGATAATTTTTATAAACTTGTTATCACGTTACGACGAAAAAAAAAAATAATTTTTCATATTCATATTTTCATATAGGTGTGCGTTGATAATGACTTATCGTAGGACCAAATTTTTTTTCTCTTCGACAACTCGTCTCAGGTTGAGCTTATTCTCGAGGGAATTGTTTCCGAGTGCAATCGTCGGTGTCCGCGGCGATAAAAATATGCGAAACGATCCTGAGAGCGTGGGCGCGTAATGAGGCGAGCTGAGAAAAAGGGGACGGGCGTCGAGGAAACCGCGTTCGAGGAATAAAAAAAAAGCGACATAAATGAAAAATAAATACGCGGGCGAGTATCGAGCTAGCTCCGAGAGATGTAAAGTGAGAGGAGACGAAAAGGAGCAGCGCCGTGTGTATACACGCGTGTCGTCCTGCCAACCGAGGAGAAGACCGACCGTGGGGCAAGGAGGGAGAGAAAGAAGAACCGTTCGTTCATAATATATGGCGTCCGGGCGACATAAAATTCTCCAATTGCAAAATTGATGCGGCTTATGTTACGCTCCTGCGTGACGCTCTTCTTTGGCTCTGCGCAAGGGCGCGTTTCGCCTCGCTTCTCTTCCTTCCCGGCTCGCTCGCTTCTCCGACAGCCTCCGCGCACTAAACTCGTCTATACATACATCTTTTTTCCTGCATCTCACGGACTCGAATTTACGGATGCATAATGAGAAAGGGGGCAAAACGGATCTTTTTTTTTCCTACTCCCGTGCTCAGAACAAGAATATATTCAATCAAATATACATAAGTACACCGTCTTAAATCTATAACTAAAAATATGACGAATAACGAAAATTTGTCCGGATTTATATAATTTGCAAGTATTTATAAAAGTACCGACCATGTACAAGATACATTTGATTATTCGAACTAATATTTGAATCGGAAAATTAAAAAACAATAAGAAGAGTTGGTATAAAATATTCCTTGTGACAAAGCGAAAAATGTACAATTTTCATGTTTTTTATAAAAAATGTTTAAAGTTCGAATTGATGGTTGAAGTGAATGAAAGACGATTTTACCCCACTTTTTTGGTGTAAAAACCTTCTACGATTCTCCTATTTCTTCTTATCAGACGTTATACTCAGTTTACGGTAAAATAACTCCTGATATTGTACAGTGGATAAGAAAAAGTGAGAGCAACGAGTATAATTCATTTTTTACCGGACGCGGCTCAATTATTTATAAATTGCTGGTCCCCGCGGGATCTCCTCTCGAGAAGACGCGATCATCCGAGTATAGGTTACTGTACGAGTCTCGCGACCTCGCTCGTTTCACCCCCTAGTATTCTTTCACCCTCGTTCCAACCCCTAGAAATTTTTCACCGCTTTTTTTTTTTCTCGAATCCGGAAAGTGTCCATTTTTTTACAATCCAAGGCGATTTCTATGCACGAGTTACAATACTCTCATCCCAAACACACTCTGTTATTTTTTTCTCTATGACATAACTCGATCAATACCAATGAATATTTAAGGACGTACGAGCAATTTTTTTCTTCATTTTTCATTTATTTTATATGTAAAACTTAGAAAAATAGGCATTTAATCTTATTTCAGTCATTAATTAAAAATAACGTGTGCATCTGCATACTCACAGAGTCATCCCCTAAAGGTGTAAATTAAAAGAATAATGTTTGAAAAAAGTACAAATTTGACTACATGTATTGTAATATTATTGAAATACGAGTATAAAAACACGTTAAGAATACTCTATTTTTAGTATTTAGAAATCTTTCTATTATGTTTCAGGCAATCACTATAAGATAGATAAAATAATAATTTTTGTTTAAATATATAATTATATACAAATATAAATGTGAAAAATTAATTTTAAATTTATTTTTATACTTCAATCTATGAAAATAATGTTTATTTGCATTAAGGGTATTATACAATGAGTGTGTATATATAATTATTGACTGAGTTATCGCGTAAAAGAAGAAATGAAAAAATAACAATTGTATAATCGACGATTTCCGGTCAGCCTGAGTTTTACAGAATCGCCGATTTTTGTACTCCTTATCAACGATTTATCTGCAAAATGTTGGGTGCGCGTTAGGCCGGGATCGTTGTTTTGTATCGTTTTGTCTTTTACGAGGCAACACTTTGAGTCCGGGAACGCGATGACGCTGCACGCGGCTCGCGCTACCGCCGCGCAATCTGTGATCTTAATGACGCACTACGTTCTACATAAATTTGCATGAAATTGTAGGCTTTTCGTAAAACATACAATTTGAGAGTTTGCACACCTTGTAACATTGAGCGGGAGGGAGAGAGACGTGGCGGGAGGAGGAAAAAAAAAGCGCTTCGCATAGGCGGTGCGCACTTACTTAGCGGAGTTGTTTTGTTTCGGCTACCGCGAACGCCTCCTCGGCTTCCTGCTGCTACATTCCTATTTATCTTCATAAAACATACACTCCTTCCCATGAACATAATAATCGCTCTTACAGTAAATTTTTGAAAAAAATTCCCTTCTTCGTGACAGCGCGAGCCGTAATTTGAGAATTTGCGACCTTTACGCTAACGATTTACTCTCCGCGAACGAGCAAAAAACATTTTTGCGCAATTTAATAGCGTGAATTAACAGTATAATGGGCTCGAGCGAGATCTCCGCAAAGATCGATCGAGTTTTTTTTCTCAGATTTTACGAAAGATAATAAAGAGAATTTTGGCGAGTAATTTTTATTTTGGGTGCAAGGAGTTCGAAATTCCCAAGGTGTTTCTACTCGAAGTGCCACGTGTGATCACTTATCACGTGCGATATAACTTATTGTAGTAAATGCACCCTTCGCCTTTTTTACTCCAGTAAAATTAGATTTTTCTAGAAAAAATTAGGCGGAGTTTTTTTTCCATTTGACAGTTATTTTTTATATACTGCTTAAAAAAAGCTTGATTGTAAGTTTGAATCGTTACAGGATGACCCCGGTGCTCGCCATCTTGAAATTTGCGTTTACGCAAAAATAATAAATATTTATAAAATTATGAGCAAAATCGCACAGAGAGAATTTTCTATGAAATATTACTATATTTTTTCATACTGTGGTAACAGCTTGGAATAAATTCTGAAATTTTCATATAAAACATATAACAATTCCAATTATTTTGTAATCAAATTAAATATGTTTTATACAAAATATCTTTAATTTTATCCAAACGGTATAATAACGGTACGAAAAACAGTAATTTTATCGTATAGTATTTCTCCATATATAATATGAAAAAAATGTTCACAACTTTATATATGTTTAAAAATTGCTAATCGATGAAATTTGACAATGAGAAAAAATATCGTATCGAACGATATATGTTTAAAAAATATGTTTAAAAATTGCCAATCGATGAAATTTGATAATGAGAAATAATATCGTATCGAACAAGAAGGCAATAGCTGGGAGGGTTTATCTCGTGTATCGGGCCTCGTTTATTTATCACCGCATATTGTACCAATGTGCAAACCATGCTAGAGCAAAGTTTGTATTATTCCGGATTACTTTGTCGACTTTGCCGAGAGAGCGAATAGCCTCATATTCGTCTATTTGCATACGTATGTCGGCGTATGTATAATGTAAATAAGTGTCCACGATTTGGGATAGAAGCGGAGGGTGGAGGAGCCAAGGGTGAGGAATAAGGAGCGGGGAGAGAGGGATCGAGAACGCTCCGGTGCTTGTTTGACGCTCGTCATGCCAAGTAAAGGGCCACGCGCTTTGACTGCTCCCCAGAGAACAAAATCTCTCTGTTTTCCCTTCCTCTGCCTTCTCTCTCTCTCACTCTCTTTCTCTCTCTCTCTCTCTCTCTCTCTCTCTCTCACTCTCTTTCTCTCTCAAATTTCCCTAGCAGAGTACACGTCCCTTTGGTACTTTGTCCCAGTTCCCGAATCCCCGCGATCGCGGGCAGTCACACGTCTTTTGCCCTTTTTTCGATTCTCATCCACCCTCGATACTCAATTTGAGAAACAAGAAAAATAAAAAAAATATATATACGAATTCCCTTGTATTCTCACACGGACTTTCGATGTGAGAAAAGGAAAAGAATTTTTATACGCTGTGTATTCCTTTAATCGGTTTTATTTCGTTAGTTCCATTATTATTAAGATTCTTGCGTAATCTTTTATTGAGGCTACAAATATCCAAAATTATGAGGATAATAAGTTATGGAGAGATTAAAATTCATGATTGGTAATAAAGTCTGTTTGTTCCGAATCAACGAGTCTCGACGTCTGGGTACGAAAGCACGAAGAGCGTTTTGTCTTCTGGACGAACGTCTGCGAAAACATATGTGACAAAACCAATAACAGGCATGGCATTATTCCGTTTCTACTTCATAGAATCGTTTTAGCAATATAGGATTCGGTGATTTTATTATACGTCTGTGGGAATTTTCGGGTGTAAGGTTGAAAGATAAAAAGACATAATTTTGTCTAATGGATTACGATAAAGTTCGTTTTGTTTTCGCACGAATATTGGCAAGATTTGTACGAAGGCAGATGTGCACAATTCGTTCATTTTTTCTAGAAGTACATACTATATAGGTCAACTTGTAAAAATCTTTTGATTCAACAAGGGCCGAATCAATATAATTTTTATAACAAACTACAATATGTTGTCTCGAATATTTCAAAGATAATATTTGCATTAATAATAGCAAAATGTAATAGTTCCAGACAAATGAAATCATAAATTGTTCCGTAATTATAAAAATACTCCAAAACAGAAAGTAAATTATGAGATTATGTCCAGCAAGGATCAGATCAACTGGTTCAATTTTTATGAACAAATGGAATATAATAGAATAAATAATCTATAGAAAAATATGTAAAGAGTTTATAAGAATGAAATTATAAATTTTTTCTCAAATACTCGTAAAAGTAACATTTAAAAACTGGGACGTGAGCTTATGAAAACAAAAGAGAACCATCTTTTCAAAAAAAAAAGGAGGGGCGCAGACAGATATATTATCGGTCATTGATCGTGAGCGACAAAATTCCCAAGTTATTTTTTTTCGTAGTGTATATAGACCGTACGAAGTGCAGTCAATCGCTACCTAATGAGGACTGTATAATCGATTTATCAAAGTATATTAAATTAGTCCGTTGATTGTGAAAATGACGAAAGATTTCGTCATCGAAATTGAATTTACGATTGGAGAGTCATTTGGGTTTTTTCCATTTTTTTTTTAAAACAACTCGTCAGATCGATTGGTCACGAGGATTCAGATTTAAAGAATTTCAGGGCTAAACGGATTTTCCCAAGGCTCCAAAAGTTCCTCTCTCTCTCCATCTCCGCGGCCACTTTCGAAAGGCAGAAACCATTTTGCCGAGAACACAATGGCCCGCGCGATGCCCGATACCGGCGCTGGTTTGTCCTGACGATCTCTGCTCCAACGGAGGCGACAAGGCCTCATTGTGTGTACAACCTGAGTCGGCTTTGAATGTGTTGAGCGATTACAACGATTCGAGATCGTTGCACGAATGAAACGGCTCAACAATACCCACGAGACGTTGAATTGTGCTTTCCTTCCACTCGTCTCTCATCTTGGCCTTGCCTGAATAAAGATCCACTCTCTCGCTAGGTGCACACCGAGTCGTCGAGCATCCTACGAAGGTCGCACTTATTTTATCCCTTATTCTTAAACAGATTCTTGCGTTTCTTATTGTGGTTCGAGAAAAAAACAGAACTTCTTGTAGGCTCTTTTGGTCCATCAAGCAAATATTGACGATTCGTTATTTTATTTATTTAAATCAGATGTCCATTTTGTTTTTGTTTGATTAATCTACTTATTAAGGAGTTTCGATAGCCTTGGCGAAAATAAATGAAAACAAATGAAGTTTTACATGTTAAAAGTATAGGGAATCGAAATTCATTAAGAACATGATGAAAATTTTAAAGAACGTTTTTTGCCACTAAACAAATTTATATAAATTGAGAAAAAAAATCGTCTACATTGTTTTCGAGTAATCAAGTGTTGAAGCTACACTCTTAAACACGGAAAGTATATCTATATTGTCTAAAAATCACTATTTCATGGTTCAATTGTTCGGAAAATAATTAGACGAAAATTCTAAAAAAATCGTGTTTACGCATTTCATATGAAAGAATATCCTCTCCAAATTTGAACGAATTTTTATTATTTCGTTATAACTATCGAAACCCCTTTAATAGATTCTTGCGTTTCTTATTGTGACTCGAAAAAAAAAACAGAACTTATATACTCTTTTGATCCATCAAGCAAATATTGACGATTCGTTATTTTATTTATTTAAATCAGGTGTCCATTTTGTTTTGTTTTTTTTTGATTCATCTACTTATTAAACAATTGTGAAGAAGTCATGCGTGTTATTTTTATTTTTAAGATTCTTCGTAGCGACTAATGCATGTGTGTTCCAAATGTTTTTTTTTTAAAGGATCAGGCTGTAAATCAGGGAGACATATGTTCGATGATCACATTTTTTGATCAGCTGGACATATTTTTTCCACTGCACTCGCCGTATCGGAAATTCGACTCTCGCGTTTTCATCTCATCGCGGGAATAAAAGCATTATTTACCGGTGAAAAAGCGAGAACGAGGCTCGGAAAGAAGGGAGAAGAAACGAGGAGCGAGATTGGGAGAGAAACCGTAAGCGTATCGGTAAAATTCTCGAAGGAGCAAAACAAGAGAGGGAACGCGGAGAAAAAAGAAGGGAGCGAGAGAGCGAGAGAAAGAGAGAATAAAGGGACAATCAGAAACGGGAGAACTCTTTCTTCGCCGTCGCGCGTTGCTTTCCGCGAATACACACGACGATAACGACCGGTCTGTGTTACGAAAAAGAGAGAGAGAGAGAGAGAAGAGCTACCGAAAGAAAATAAAAAGGAAGAAAAAAACGGGAGAAGAGCCCGATCACGCGGCGGCTTATTCGGAGGAGATGAGAAAAGAGAATAAGCGCGTTTTCGCGAATGGAGAATGAGACAAAAGGACGAGGAATAAAGTTTAAGAGAGAAAGCTGTTGAGCGAGTATGTGCACGCGTGTATGAGTGTTGGTGCGCAAGCGAAGATTGTTCTCTTGGTGAAAAGAAGAAGAATAAGAAGAAAAAAGGGTGGAAGGGGCGAGGAGGAGAGGGGGAGGAGGGGGAGGGAGAGATACAAGATTGTGGAGTGAAAAAGAAAGCCCGAAGGAATCGGTCGTTCGGTCGCTCGCGCGTTACCATCTATCATGCAGCTGCTGTTTCCATTGTGTTGTTAGTCTTACGTTACGTCTCCTGATACTTGTTGTACTTTGCCGCTCTTCAGATCTCTTACCAAACTTACTCACTCCCTCTTTTTTCTCATTCTCTGATGCTGCTCGTTTTCTCTCTTTCTCTCTCTTTCTCGTTTTTTCCCCCTCGTTTCATCCCTTTTCCTCGTCTCTTGCCAAGGTTTCTAGTCCCCGAAATTCGTATCTGTCTTTCTCCGGCTCGCGTCCCGGCGTTATGCGAGAAACCAAGTGTGCAACATGTGTTTGTCCTCTCGGTTTCTTCTCCGTTTTCATTATGTTGCTCCGCTCTCGCCCTTATTCCTCCTCTCTCTCTCTCTCTCTCTCTCTCTCTCTTTCTCTCACTCTGTTGGTCGCTTTGTCTTTTGTCAACGCACAAGTTCTCCAGGCTCCATCGACACTAGTCCTTCCTCTCGCCCACTCTCGTTTCTTCGTCCTATTCCCGAAATTCTCGAATTACGCATCGGAGCCCTCGGTTCTCGTCGACGATCGCTCTACCGAGCAACCAATTCGTTTCGATTCATCAATATAGTATAACAATTGATTAGTAAAATAAATTGTGTCTTATTACTTTAACATCTAATATTATAGTATTTATTTATTTTTTTTTTCATACTTATAACAAGAAATTGATGCGAGAGAATTTTACACGAAACATTTTTACTATTTACGTACTCTGTTTGTATTTCTTCACATAAAACACATTTACGATTTTTTATGGTTTGTATTGTGAAAAATAATTTTCCAATCACCGTGTTACAACCAAATATACAATAATTCTTGTGAAAAAATTTAAAAAAATAAAAATAAATAAAATTCGTAAGAAGTTCGTCAGATGGATGTTATTATCTCGTGAGATAAAATCATTAACATTGATATCAATGAATGGTGAACATATGAATAATGTCCATCAATGAGGATACCTCAATATTTTTTAAGAAATATTTAGTTTTGATTAAATTTCTCGATAAAAAATTCTCCTATGTCGTTTCAACGAGCAGTTATTCCAATAGTTGATTAGCAATAAAACCAAATTATTAATATTGCTGCAAAAAAATGAATCCAGAAAAAATAGCATGTAACTGTGACTTGAAATATTTATTAAGTTTTGTAAAAATAAATGCTTATGAAATCAAACTCATTTATTTTTATTTTTATAGCCGGAACATAAATCCTTAAAAGGTTTTGAATGGACAGGAAATAAAATACAGAGCTTCCGACGAGTTGAGGGAAAAAAGAATAAACGGTTTATCGGGACGCTTGGCGCGATTCGTTCTCGATAAAAAGTCTTATCGGGAGAGACCCTTCTGGCTACCAAGTTTTCTTCGCGAAACTCGTTTGTACATTTCCTATATCTCTTTTTCTCTTATTTGCCGGCGATAAAAATAAGGGGATGAAGAAACGCGAGGAGGAGAGAGATTTTTTGTCTCTCCCGGCCCGTTCTTTCGATAATGTAAGAGCAGCTCCAATAAATTCGCTTCTTTACCCTTTTATTTACGTCACACCGAACAATAACGACGAATAAAAGTATTCAACAATATCGAGGTATTTGCATAAGATATTTCTCCTCACGGAATTTATTACGTACCTCCAATAATACGCATCACTATACAGAGTAAAAAAAATATGTTTATGACAGAGAACTTGACGAAGAGAACGATCTCCGGCCGCACTTCGAATCTGGATTCGTGTAATTCACTTGAAATTCTTTTCTTCTGTTCTCATGCCATTTTAATGGGCACATCTCTTCGGGCTTCTTTCTCTTCGGATATCCTTGTGTGCGTTTCATAAAGTTATTTATAGATTCTTCGCGGCCACTTGCTGCTGATGGTATGCGTGTTCCAAACAACAGAGATGAGAGAGAGAGAGAGAGAGAGAGCAGTTCTCCACCACTTAAACTATCTGTCATTCCATTTTTCTCCGTTCTTTTTGTTCCTCGCATACTCGTTCTTCTTCCGCCGTTTCATTTGATCTTTTTTTTTGCTTCGTACACTTTTTAACTTCTCTTTCTCTCTCTCTCTCTCTCTCTCGATCTTTCTCTCATTTTGTCCAAAGAGGCGTGCACGCGAAAGCGAGATGCGTTAAGAGCCCATCAGGCAGATTCTCCGTATGTCCGCAACGTGTTTTCCCAAGCGTGTGTTCGCTTATAAACTCGATGATACCTCGTCGTCTCGATCGCACAAGTCCAGGCCGAACACCAGGTATCTTTCACCGCTGTATGAATACACGTGTGCACGTACACACAGGGTGTCTCTAAGGATTTCCCTTTTTTTCCAAAAAGTTAAATACAATAAAGACGAAAATTCACTTTAAAAAATCCATACGTTTACTTAATAGCCAGCCAGAATTATAGTTTTATATTCAACATTTTTTAATTTTTGTTTTATTAAATTTACAATTTATATTGTACACTATTTTTGTATGCTGCTAAAATTTGTTTGACACTGCGTCATTTTCGAAATATATTTTGTTTTTGAAGTAGACACTTTTTATGTATATTTTGTGTCTATTCTATTTGATTTTGATAAGAGAATAATTTCAAAGAAATTGCGCTATACAAAAAATTTATTTCCATAGATCATATATTTGATCGATTGATAAAATGATTGATAATAGAAAATTCATGAATGATACATTTTCGTTAAGTTAATAATTAATCATAAAACTTTGTTTCAGTAATGATTATTCAATGCACATTAATTGATAAATAATAACAATTTTGAACCAGTTATTATTTACGTTTGCAAGAACGGGTTTCTATAATCTCTGTTAAATTTTGCAAGACTGTTTCTCAATACTCTATTAAATTTTCTCTATTTCTTATTACAGAAATTTACACAATCGTGTATTGAAAACTTTCATTCAAAAATGTCATGTGTGTCTTTTAATCTCTTTTGGTATTATTAGAGTTAATTCGGAAGTGGATAATTGATGGATTTTCGAAGGCGCCAAGTAGCCGATCCTCGCGGTTGAAAAATCAATCGCAACGAGACACCGCGTATACGGGAGTAGGCGACATTGTGTAGCTTCCCTATCGACCAGCAATAAATTATTTCCTATCTCTCTTCCCTTTTGTTACATTATATCTTCGCGAGTGTGCATACGTACGAGTGTGTACATGAACACATGTAAACGTGTACGTCCGTATAAAGGGTGTACCATAGTCGTTTTTCTCGTTTCGCACATAGACTCTTGCCTTTTCGATATAAAATATTTTTTCCACCGTTTCTTTTCTCGTCTCCGCATTCCGTCGCGTTCTTTTGTCGTTTTCTCTCCTTTTTTTCGTTCGCTCAATCGCCGCTGTTGCAATTTCGGTTTTTTTTTCGTTCTCCTTTTTCTTTCGTCATCGTCGCACGAGTTCGTACAAGGGAAAAACGCTCCGAAGAGACAGGGAAAGAGAGAGAAATCGTGGAAAGATATACGCGCGTATGTATATCGACGTGTGTGCCCGATGGTAGCGCGTTCTTCGCTGCTCCTTTTATTTTTCCTTTCCTCTTTTGCTCGCATCAACTTTTTGCCTCCGTTCTCTCGCATCGGCTCGGGCCCGCGGTCCGTCTCTCCTCCGCTCGCTGGCCACCTTTCTACCTTCTTACCTATCAGCAGCACAGCGACGCGAGAAGACGATCGACATCACCGATCGCTCGATCCACCGTCACGCGGTGCACGACCGCGAATCAGCTTTGTATACAGTTGTCTCGTCAACACTTAGAAATTACACGTATTAGGTATTACATGAAAATATTTGTTCCAGATATCTTTTGGCTAATTAAAAAAAAACCGCTTCGAATTTTTTATTATTTCGGGATATACTAGAAATTTCAAATTGTTCGTGATAACTTTGATTTGTATTTTACGATTTATTTTTTTAAAAACTTTATTTTTATATAATCAACTCTGTAATTGATAATGAGCTCTGCTTGAAAAATTTTACATGTACACGATATTATAGTGAAACATTTTTTAATTCAAACATTTTATTGTCAAAGTTATTATGTATACCTGAACTCCATAAAAAATAATTTGGCAATGATTTTACCATTTTTAGGAAATATACAAATTTCTCGTAAAAAATAATGTCACACGATTCCAAAAGTTCAATTTCAGAAAACTCTAAAACCATTCAATGAATCAGAAATTCCAAAATACCACAGCGATATAAGTACAAAAATATAAATAGTATATTTCCCATTTCTTGCATACCTTATTTGATAACTGTGAATAATAAATAAAAAAATTTTAAAATTTTCAAAATGAGCTTACCTTTTATTCTTCATCGCGAGGATACACAAAAGCGAATACACCCAATAATATTTTTTTTTCCGTAAAAATACGTAACGCTCGCGTCCGATGGGCGCGCGCATTTAGCGACGAGGAAGAAGCTGTGTCCTGCTTTCTCACAATCCAATGCGGGCTTGAGAAAGTAGCCGGTCCATCCGCCTTTATACATACCAATGGAATAGAAAGCCAAGATAAGTTTATAGTCAATCGAAATCGTAAAGCCGAAGAGAACGAGAGAGAGACGGAAAAAGATAGTATAGTATGGAGGAAGACAGAAATAGAGAGAAAGAGAGAAAAATAGCTGGGAGAAGGGACGAGGCGAAGCGTGGTATATCGCGTCAGGATAAGAGGAATATAGAATTTAACGAGCCATCAGGAAAACATGTATGCTCCTCCCCATTCAAACGTGTGTCTGTCTCTTTCTTTCTCTTTCGATCTCGCTCTCACACACTCTTTCTTTCCCTCGCACAGTCTTTCTCCGTCTCCCTTGTGAATCGATTCTCGAGATGAACGTGCGTGTATACGTGCACGTACGTATTAAAGTACAAGCGAGCGTCTATGCCTCGTTGAAATTACGAGACACGCGGATAAACGAGAATCGTGATTTTTTTTTTCTCCGCGGTTGAAATAGCATCGCGTCGCGCATGCTTCCCGCCAGGAGAGAACAATTTTCTTCAAACAATCTCTCCCTGATGACAATTGCTTTGTACTGCCGGACTCTCTTTTTCTCTCTCTCTCTCTCGCTTCATCGTAAGATCCAATTATGCGTTCTCGCTTCTACGCCGTACATGTGCGCTCGGAAAAATAAACATAAATTTTCGCAAATTATAGTCCCGCGATTGCTTTCTAATCGTATTTCATTACTCATGGAACTTCGGTTATGCTTATTCCATTCGTTATACGATGAGATATATATCCGTTTTTTCATGAATCGATTATTAACCCGTCACCGCGGTCGCGCTATATGAGACTTTTTCTCACAGTTTTTTCAGGGATTACATTTTTTTTTCTTCTTCTGAAATATTCATACAATTTTCCTTTTAAACATATACACAAAATGTATACTTCTCTATGGTAAATCGAGTTAAACGATTATTAATTTAACTGAAATACATTTTTATTCAGCCACTGAGAAATTTATGAGATTTTTTCTCACTATACATTCAGAGAAAAGTATATATGGTAGATCTTACTAAAAAAATGTTAAAACTGTACTTACTATTACAGAACTGAATAACTTATCCTAAATACATATATTTATTGTATTACTATAAAAATCTATTATCGTGATTTTTTTTCAGTACGGCAGAAAAAAAAGATTGATCGCATTTTTAAAATTGAATTTGAAAAGTTTATTTTACCGCAGTCTATATAGAACTCCTATATATCTCGCTGCCATGAACTGAGAATGGCAAATAACAATTGAACGAATAACGAAAATTAAAAACCGTTAAAAATTTATTTAAGAATATCCAACTCTTGTGTCTCCTTTACGCAATAAACAAGAAGAAAATGAAAAAGTATTGTATTTGTGTAAAAAACGGTGACTTTTGTTCTGCGTTATATAAATACATTCCGTAACATAAATTTTTAACTATTTTTTAAACAACTGTAAAGTTATTTTAAAGGCCCTGCGTCCGTTTTTCTGTCATTTTTCAAAATTCTCAAAGTGCTCAACATATTGTCTGATGTATCTGGAAAACGTCAAGCGGTGAGATACAATGTTTACGGAAGAAACATCTTCCATTTGTCTTTTTTTCCCATTTTGAGAGAAAAAAAAGGAACGCTGATGCATGTTCGTTTTTCAGGGATCTCAGGAACGAGAAGCCGGGATTCGATTTTCCCTTTTTTTTTCTAAAAGTTGGACGTGGGCGAAAAGTGATACGCGCACCGGCGGTGTGCGATAGAGGGAGAAAGCCTCGGCGAGAACAGAGAGCCGCGGCTCGCCCTCTCCCCGCGCGTTCATTAAAAAAACAGTAGGCAGGCAGGGTTGGTAAATAGCCGTAATAATTCGATGCTTCTTGACCCGCAGTGGTCCCGATTGTAAAGTAAAAAAAAGAAAAAGGAAAGACATCGAAGCGCCCACGAGGAGTCATCTTTCGGGCCGATCTTCATCTCCTCTCTTCTCTTCCACGCCCGTCTTTCTTACGAAACGGCGAAGATACTGCGACTCGCCGGCTGCCTCCCTTCCATCCGGATGCCCGTTTATACTCTGCGGGCCGATAAATACTCGCTCCATTCGAACATTGAAGTTCCGAGCGAGAGAACGCGCCCCCGAGGCTCCCGAGCCCTCTCTGCACACGCTCGGTGCGAATTATAGGCGTTTTAAAAATATTGTAGCATCACTTATTCAACGACCTCCTGAGCTTCTGAGCTATCGCTTTCCGATACCTCACTCCACCCATGTACAACTCCCCCCTACCTCTTTCCTATACTCTCGTTTCTTATTCCCTTCCCTCCCCTCCCCGCCCTCCTCTGGCTTTCTATCTTCTTCTTTTTTTTTCTCTATCTATATCTCGCTTGTTTCTCTCTATTATTGAAGTATTTGCCGTTTTATTCACCGCGAGAGAACTGCCACCGCGTGCGTAAAATTTCCAAAGCTCGTACGAAATATTTTTCATCTTTATTTTCAATTATGTCATTTCATCGCTCTCTATATTTTCTCTTTTTTTTGTCCTCACTCATATTATGAAATAAACGTTCTGCATACATTTAATGGAAGTTGAACAATATATTCCGAAGAGCCTCGATATGTAAACGCAGGAATATAAAAATTCTGCAAAATTTTCATTCACCTCTAGCAAATAAATAATCACTCACACTTGGAAAAGAAATTTAGCTGATACGTAAAATCATCGCATGAAATTTCTTGAGACAGAATTTTTTTTTAAATTAGCATTATATTAAAATTTTGTGTAATATTTAAAGAAGCATTATCGTATAGTTATCGAAATGATGAATGATTTTTTTAAAATTACAACTTTTGACATCATCGATTTAAAAAAGTGACAATCTTCAATAATTTATATCAGCAGTACGTTAGCTTTAGTCTTCAGTTCCCTACTCGAGACCATATAAATACATAAATAAACATAAACCATATAAAAATCATAAATTTGGCTTTTTAAAACTGCAGAGGAGTTTTTTTTGAGTAAATTCATTCCAAAATAGTCAATTTTTTTTATAGCAAACAAATTCAACATGAAATACGAAAAAAAAATAAAGTCATGAGTAGAGAAGTGAAGAGTAGAGCTAACGTACTGCCGCAATAATCAAAGCACAGTCTCATTTGAATAAAGATTTTTTTCCAATAAAATGTAATTGGTAGAAACTAGTTCGTACAATATCAGAAACAGAGTCAGTTTTTCGCTGTCCAACCACCGAGATATCTGCATATTGAAGCATTTTATAAAAATTATTCACTATAGATATTACAAGAAAGCAAATCCATAAGATAAATTTTGATTTGAGTAATAATATGAATGTGAATTTGTAGTGTATTTTATTTTTTAAATATATTTTATTTATAGAAATGAAGTTGTAGATATACCTTTTCATATGTTCAATTATATTGGGGCGTTTACCTTATTCGCAGAATTTATGCGTGCGAGATATGTGCAACGCGGAGAAGGGAAGAGGAGAGAAACGTTCGTTTCGAACGAAACTGACTCTCCGTGTATTTCCCGCTATATTCTCGCTTATTATTTTTCCATGGACGTCCCGCCTCTCGTCCCGGCGAGACAACACGGAAAAATATAAGTATAAGTATTATAAAATATTACTCGGCGCGTGAATGTGGAAAATATCCGGAGAGTCTTTTGATATTCCGAGGAATGCTGATAAGAGCCTGAGAGATGAGATTCTTATTCGAGAGGATTTTTCACCTCGTTTATACCGAGGAGCGAGAGAAAAAAAGGAGGAGCGACGGAGTGAAATTATTCTCACGGTTTTCCTCGCTCTCGGCGCGCACACCGGTCGGGCCAATATAAAAATAATCCTCGGACTTCTAATCTCGACGGTAGAAGAGACTAAAACGTTAAATACACACCGATCTCTCGCTCTCGTTATAAAAAAGTAGCCTGAATAAAACGTAGAACGTAGATCTCTTCTCATTTCATCCCAAAACTTCATCAAGCGACTCTTACATGAGGAAAGCAGGTCTTAAAAAAATGTATTTAGGAAAAAGGGCAACCACGAACGATTAAGGGTGAATTGGAGTTTTTTTTTTGAAAAACGGTACAAGAAGTATAACTACATTTTTAATATGTTGCTTCGAAAACATAATTTTTTCGTGTTATGCTAAACTTCCTATCGAACTTTCTCAAATCTGAATATATTTAAATTTCGTAAAACGTTTACAAAATTTTCAATTAAAATAAAATTAACTTCTAGAATTTTTATAAAGCCTGTAAAAAATGTAGTCACTGACCTGTATTTTTAAAAAAATCGGTGTCATACATGGAGTGTTTGCTCGAATATATTTTGTCGATGTTTTTTGACATTTTTCCACATTGAAACTATGGAAGTTCGACAATTAAATTTGTGCTTACAATTTTTAGGCTGATATTTTCTGCGTAATATCTCGAAATATTTTTTTTCTAATTTCTTCAATGAGTACATGCATTCTTTCTCTTTGTTTTTCTGAAATGAATTTTTATTCACAGAATACTCCTTTTTACCTAAAATGCATATTCTTTTTTGGTATAATTATTTTGTGACTTTTTTATTACTGGCAAAAATGATTTAAAGTTATTATTATTATTAATATATTTTTTCATTTATTTAAATTTTAAATATATATACATTTCATATTCTTTAACGGCAATTATAGTTGTTCACGACTTCAGACTAGCCCGTAGCGACGGGACTACCTCAAATAATGAGTAAAATTGCGACTAAGCACAAAACTTCACTAACGAGACATCGAGGAGGATAAAAAATCAATTAAACGTTTAATCGAGGGCGGAATATCGCTAATCGGTAATTGGTAGCCGCCGATCCTGTATCATCCCCTTTTTCTTCGTCAAGGAGTAAAAAGGAATCGGTTGCCCCGGGCTGGCCGCGAGAGAGATCCGTGGATAAAAAGCAATTGGAGAAAAAACATGAGGTCTATATTCCTGAAAGTTCTTTCGCCTTTTCTTCTCATTCCGTTTCTCTCTCTCTCTCTCCCCTCATCGTTTTCTTTCTCTTCGATTCGCGCTCACCTCCCGTTGTTTCAGCCGTTGTTAAAGCATAACGTCGTCCCGAACGAAACTGGTCTCCGTATTTTCCCCTCTCTCTTATTCTCGTACCGTAACTGGCAGCGTGGCCGAAGAATCGGCAATCGTCGGGCGTTAATGAGGAGAGTCGCCTCCCCGGCACGGAAAGCGATGAAGCCCCGGGAATATTTTCTCTCTCTCTCCCCCTCTGTCTTATTCTTTCTTTCTTTTTCCCCTTTATAGTATTACGCATACATTAGAGGATACCCGCCGATCACTGCATCAGATTCGATCAGTTTAAGTCTTCAGACCTTCGTCTCGCTCCCTCTCCCCGCGCCTCCGGCCAGGATTTTATACGCGCGCGCGCGCGTCTGTATATGTACAATGTTGTACGGGAGATATAAGTGCAACGGCGTGTTCGGACGGGCTCGGATCGAAGAGGAACACAGTCGCGGAATTGCGGCTCGGACTCGTGTGGCCATAAGGGAGGGATAGATACGGCGAGAGACGAGGAAAAAGAGAGAGAAAGAGAGAGGAGGCTCGACGGCAGTAGCTGGCCGCGAGGCGAGCGTATACGGAGACGCGTATAAAGGAGAGAGAGAGCCCAGGAATGGGAATGAGAAGCTCAGCGGCGCTTTCAATTATTCCCTGAACAATCCCGCCGCTTGTTTCCTTCAGCGATTACATCTCCAAGTATTTATTCGCTACCCCTCTTCCTTTCTCTCTTTCCGTCTTCCTCTCTCTCGCTCTCCCAGGCTCCGCGCCTTATATTCACCGTTTTTTGTCCTCTTTATTCCGATCCGCAACCGCCTCTCCCTCCCGCCTTTATCCCGCTAGAGACGTCTCTTTGTTTATACATATATCGCTCTTTTTTACGTCGACGATGCACTGCCTTCATGTGGCTCTTCTTATTCTTGCCTCGCTCGCATATCTGGATTTAATATTTTGCGTTCGTTACTCGATACTCTCTTTCTCCGCGCGCGCCTCTCTTATTCTTTTCACAAAAATCATCTTTATATATGGTTCAGGGAAACTATAGCTTTTTTGCGTAAATATTGCGCGAGGTATTTTCCTTTTGACACTTTTTTTTGTATCCCTTAAAAAGCTTGAGTCGAAGTTTGAGTCATTGCGGAGTTTATTCTTCAGACGTCATCTTTAAATTTGCGCTCGTACAAAAATAATCATATCAATATATTTTTTGTAGACAAATCACTTTTTTGACAAATTATTCCTGTAAAATTAATAGTTACAAATTTTACAAGCAAAATTGTGTTCAATTTTTTTATTTTTCAAATACTCTCTTAATTGGCGAATATTGTAATATAGTTTTTGGTACTATAATGTTCTTGACACAATTCTCACTACAATTCTTTTAACATTAATTCATAAAATAAATCTAAAAATGGTAAAGTATAAATGTTTAAATTCGCCTGAATAATAGAAATTACTTTAAAAAACACATGTATATAGTGTCTTTTCTGTGATGGCACATTTTTTTCCCGATCAATCGAGAAATGTTGTGCGTATTCCCTCTTTATAATAAAAGATTTTTTCACGTTTAAAACGTAAATCTAGCTTCGAGATTCTACATATATTTTTGTTTTGTTTTTAATCATATTTTATGATCATGACTAAAATCATTTGTCTAAAGTGACCGCTCATTGTGAAATCACCGTGGTAAATTATCTGCTTAAAAATTTTTTTATGCGTCAATACTTTTCCCGCATGGTTTTTACAGCGACATAAAATAAATATATCCATTTTTTTAATTTTAATGTAAAAACACGGTGCGTATTTCGCGTCTAAAAGAAGACAGTCCTATATGTATATATACATATATATATATATATATATGTATATATCCAATGCATATTTTCCTTGTTTTTTCTTCTCTCGCTTAACTTATTTATTTTTCAATCAAGCCGGTGGCAATTAATTCGAGGCAAAAAGTTAAGGAAAATCGGAAATAAAAAAAGACTTTGAAATCGAATCGCCACGATTACGAGCGGGATGCTTGATGCTCTTTTGTACGTTCACGGCGATTTTATTGTCAGTAAATTGGCGAGAGTATGGTGTACGCGCGTGTACATCTTTTTTTTCCTTCGGATTTCTTTTTCTCGTAGATTCGTATATAAAAGCTCTCCTGGAGCAGGTTTACGACACCGCGGACTTCGATGGGAGAACGTGTGTGCGATTCTTTCTCTCTTTCTCCTCTCTCTCTCTGTCTCTCCCCCCGAGGGACCAGAAACAGATCGGAGAATCCGATAGGAAGCACACGAATAATCGAGACTTAATTGTAGACTTAATTAAGTATCCTCTGAATTCCTCTCGGTGTTGAATTTGTAAACCCGGGGAGACTGTAGTTTCGCCTTTATTATTTTCGGATTTCTCCTCTCGTCGCGCTTATTTTCGATTGTGAAATTTTTTTTACCTTCTATTCATATAATTCTCGATTATCTATTTCTAAATCTGTATACGTGTGATAAAATCGTGAAAGAGTCGTGTCTGTATAATTTTTGGGAAATATTAATTGCTGCGTACTTTAGAATTGACGTTGAGAGCAAAAAACAAATTTCTGAAATTTTTGTCTGTCTGACTATTTTTTTGTCTGTTCAAGCACCACGTAAAGGCAATCGAGGCGATTTTGATCAAGTTTGACACAGTTTTAGTGAATTAATGAATTTTAATCACATGAAAATATTCCCTCGAACAAAAATAGAATACGCATATAATATAAAATAAATAGATAAATATAGCCCATATAAAAATTGAAAATATATAGTAAACGTAAATAGATCTACATATGTAAGAATAAGAAATGAAAATTTAAAACACCACCTAATAGTTTTGAACATATTGATCGTGAAATAAAAACGCTCAGAAGTACGAAAATCGAATGAGCAAAATTCAGGCTCCCAACAAAAAAAAAGCCAAAAAGTATCACAGAAAGTGATTTCACATACATGAATTTTTATGAAGATTTATTGAATTACATGAAATTTATACAACGATGGTTTTTGAACATATATAGTTGAAAACATACTTCAGTGTTTGTGAAAAATGATCTCCGAAGAAGCAGATAAAATGGAGGATGAAAGTTTGTGCGAAAGCTTTGTTGATTTTGTAAACTTTTTAATTTATTATCTTGTTTTACTAAACAAAAGTAGATCATCTTTATGTATGCATTTCTTTCATTCATTTAATTTTTTATTATTTTTTTCAAAATTCACATGGAAGAAATTGCGGCAGAAAGAAAGCTCTATAGTATATATTATACACTTTAATGTGTTCCAAAAATGATTTTGCATGATTGAAACACACTTTTTTCGTCGCTATTGAAGTATGGAAGATTTTTTTTTTCTAAATCATAAAGTGGCTCAGTTTCACGCAGCACGCGGTGTTTCTTGCCGAAAGCCCAGAATCCCGAAGCGAATATAATAACTCATCGACAGAACGAGAGAAAAAGAGAATCTCGAAGACGAAGAGAGATTTGATTTACTAACATGCTTTGGACACCCATTGGACAAAAATAAAAAATTATGCAAAAATTATTACACGAATTATTTTTGTACATTTCCTTGAGAATAGAAAAAAATATGTATTATATTTTTAAACATAAATTATATACGTAAATAAATAATATGTAAAAAAAATAATTACATGAAAAAAGAAGTAAAGCAAATAAGAAAGGTATAAAAGTAAAAATAAAAACTATTTTTAAAAAATGCAAAACGAAATAAAATGTATAAAAAAGTCTATAACTAAACGTATGAATTTTGGAGTAATGAAAAAAAAACGGAGGGCCAAAAAAAACGATAGACTGAGAGCGAGGAGGGATGCGGGGGTGGGAGAGAAAAAATATTTAAAAAAAGGCAAAAAGAAAGAGAGGAAGAGAAGAGAAAATATAATGTCGTTTTGTCGGGGCTCATCTCGCGCCTGCTCTGGTCCCACTGTTGTGTCTATCTATCCTCGATCCTCCTCCACGAGCACGTATGGCCCACACGTGTCTAAATTATTATTGTCTGAAATATAACGCCGCTCTTTTCTCCTTCTTTTTCCATAGCCGAGCGCGACGAAGAGAAAAAGATCCGAAAAAGTCTGTGTGCGAGTTGCGACTACCAAACTCATTTCTCGCGCTTCGAACAAAAAAACTATTATACGTTTCCTCCTCGTTTTCTTTATTTGCCCCTCCCTCCCCCTTCTTCTCGCCCTCTCCGTTTTTCGTCATCGTTCTCGACTCTCGTCATCTTCCTTCCTGCCCTTCCTTTCGATTTCCTACCGCGACGGACGCCATTCCATTAAACTATGACAGGTTCCATTTATAAAACTCACCATAGAAAAAAAAGGGAGAGGAAAGAAACGTCCAAAGTCGTACGTTCTCGTCTCAAACACGGATTTTGAGTAACAAAAAGCGCCGAAAAGATTTTTTTCGAGAAACAAACGATAGGCGGAAGAAAAAAAAACGTTTCAATTCGAGGTGGACATGAATTTATTTTCTGTTTTGTTTTTAACACTTGTGTCAGCGAGCGAGAAATTCGTGAATCCACATAATCGCTGGTAATCTCGGTACTCAAACACGAGGAATATCGGAGCGGGATCTGATCCTTCTTCCGGTTTTAAACGTGACGAAAAGAGTTTAGGCCTGTTGTCACGTTTTTTCATAAAGCCGAAAAATGTGGCTAAAAGGGTGATCGAATTTTCATTTTTTTTTTCCTTTTTTTTACTGGATAAAAAAATAAAGATCAAAAAAGGAGCAAAGACTTATTTTCATTTTCATTCAATTTTCGTATTCGAGCACGAAGCATACCGGAAATTATATCGTGCGTGTGCTTTCACGTTCTCCAAATAAGTGTCTCTTAGGAAAAATGATAATTGCGCCAGTTCGACGTTGGGTTTAAGAAAATTTCCGGGCTCGACACGAGACCGTGAGAATAAAGTAGCCAAGAAAAAAATATATATATATATATATTTTTTTTTTTCGAGATAAAACAAAACGAATCCTCGCGATCGGGCAAACGTCAAAACCTGAATTCCACACAACCGAGTGATTTTTAAATCGAACGGCTGTTTATTCAGCGCGTTTCACCTGTGCATCCTGGTGCCCCGACGGTAATAAGGAAACATCGGATAAGCTCGGTATACGAGCGGCAAGTGCGCGACGACGACGAGGCGAGAGATCCCGTGCGTTAATTAAGGGTTACGACTTGAGTGGTTAGACGTTTTCTAATCCGTGCAACATCACGCGAGAGCCGAGTTACCAACAGTTTTACGATCCTCTAAAAAACTCGCTCATAATGCGACCAGATATAGTGACGATATAAATGCAAACGGATGTACTATACAATAATCCCGTTTATACACAAGTGCTTATTGTGAAAAAAAATACGTCGAACTTTTATAAATTTATGAACCGAAATTAAAATAAATTGAAAAAAAGATCTTTATTTAAAAAATATAGGAAATATTAATCAAATATTTTTTGTAAACTGTTATATAGAACAGAAAAAGCTGAGTTTACGGAACTTTTACATTAATTATATTATTAACGATAATTTATTTTCGATATATTCTTTTCCAATGAGAAATCACAATTTTGAGAATATTAGATTCACGATACAGTTGCATTGTTATACAAATTATTTGAAATTATATCTTTAAGTGTAGATTTGTCCAATATCAATTTTTACACCGATAAATACACAAAAGATATCAAATATTTTTTTAGTGTTATTAGATTTGCAATTTGCATCGTTGCAAATTCTTAAAAAAGTCTGTCTTTTTTTTTAATGAAAATATATTTTATACTGCATTTCTATATATGATAATAAATCTTCAAGAAACGATTTAATCATTTTTTGTGTTGAATTTATTCTATATACAATTCATTGTATCTTTATGTCTTCGAAAAGCTCGATTGTGTTTTATAATCCTGGCTCAAACAATCGTCACTGCTTTGTCAGCTCAACGGCCACTCGTACGTTTCTCGTGTGTCAATGCGTATAACGAGTATTTATCAATCTCCATCAATCGACAAACCGCGGGACACGCGCTGGCCCCTCTTTTTTCGGTTCTATCTCCCTGCGCTCCCGGGGGACGATCCCGCGACAAGAATGACTTTTTTCGTCGTCCCTTCACCGTTCTCGCATAATCTGCTCTTTGCGCGCGCGGATGAGTTACTCGGGGAGATTTGGATCTCGCGAAATCGATCGAAAATTGTATGTACGAAGATTTCGATCGTGCGATTGCCAAATGAGAAAACGATGAGTTCCTCGTTGTTGTCGAACAATTCGTTGGATTAGCTCTCGTCATCGGGGACACAAAAAATTTAAGCACTCACGATTTATTAAAGAGTATTTTTACACGGTAAAGTATTCATTTTTTTTTAAACTTAAAAAAAAATCTTTCAAAAGTTTTTTTCTAGAAAAGATACATTACAATAAATTAATCCAGTACATCAAAGTCAACAAAAAATATATTTATATACTTAAATTTAGTTCCTGATATCCGTGAGGACTCTGTCGAAGAAACTGGGATTCGTTGAATCGAACAAACTTTCTTTTCTCAGCGCAATTACCGATTCCCCCTTTATTACCTCCGTCGATCCCGGCACCATGAAAACTAAGCGCCGAGTATGAGCGAAGAAATATTTTTTCCCGCTTTTCGGAATGTTGGTTATTCAAAGCGTATGTGTCACGAAGATTATTGAGAAAGAAATTGAGTCCGAAAAGTATATACATATACGAGGACGAGATGATGACGCGTGAAGCGAGGAGTGTCGAGGCGTCTTCGAAGATTCTGTCTCCTCACAATGTAATTACTCGGGACGTAGACGGTTCTCGGTCGCTCTGGGACACGTATAAAGGGCATCCAAGGGATTATAAGGGCCGAGGATCCCCCCCATGTGTACACCCGAGCGACCAAGTACACGAGCCAGCTTATTTTGACATTCTTATCGTACAATCAGAGTGGAGTAATCCCTCAGGCTGAGTGCGTGTAATCCTCCTATACCTCGTACCGTCTACATACGTATGCCACGCTTTTCCTTCGCTCTCTTTTTTTTTTATCGCGGCTACGTTGTCGATCAAACGTAAACCTTGCCATTCTGTCGCTCATCAACGACCTTTCGCCACCCTCCCCCATCAACCGCCTTCATCGTTCTCCCAACTATTCCGATGCAATTTACTACCCACGCGCTTAATCTACTATTTATTGCGACTAACAAGGGAAATATACGGAGAGAAGAGTATCACGGATCACTTTTGTTAGAAAAATATACCCATTGCTATTTCGCCACTTGAAGATATGTAAAAATTTACATCAAGTATATTTTAGAGATTATTTTTCGTTCGCTGAAACACTAAAAAATAATTAGTTCAAAATTGCTATGAATTCGTATAGAAATATGGAATTTAAAAATTAGATTATTGTCTATCATTTGGCCAATATAAAATCATGGTTTTTTCACTTTTGAAAAAAAGCATTTGGTATACATGCTCGCAATCGCATTAGAAAAAAAAAAATTCGATTCGAAAATATTCTAATTGTCATTTGGTCACAATGGTATTTAAAGATATTTTGATCATTGCAGAAGAAAATTTCCCCTTATTGTGTCTTCGTCTTCAGCTAACTTTTCCATATGTTGTTGTCGAGCAGGGATAAATAACTTATCTTCTTCATCTTCAAATAACAAAGAGTCACCTACACATTTTTTATGATAGAAAATATAATAATTTTTTAATAAAGAATATTACTAGGGGTATACTAATTTAAGGATTCATAAGGACACGAGGGGATTGTGAATGCAACGTGTTCGACGCTTTTGGTCTCTCTCGAAAGAAAAACAGAGTGTGCGGACGATTGGAAACGCCGCAAAAAGCCCGTGCGCGGTTAAATCTCTCTCGTCCTTCCGAATAAATGAATACATGTATTTTACGGTCTCGTATAAGATATGGATGAAGCTAACGTGTTGTGCAGGAGCTCGGCTCGATTTACTTTAGGATCGGCGGAGTCGGGCGACTGGACTGGACAATGTTGACATTAGGAGATCCGGTCATGGATTAAAGCTTTGTATAACGCGGCGCGGGATGGAAGAGGAAGAAGAAAAAAAGCTTCGACACAATGGGCGACCCCACGGGCACCCTCTCATCATTGTCGCGACCCTCGCAAACTCTTCCCGATTCTTCGCACACGCGAACCGCTTCGCTGCGCGTCGCCTCTGCATCCGTAGGTAATAAAACTTTCGTGATTCTTACGGCTTCCCTTTATGCCACTCTCTGTTTTGCGATTTCCGGAAATCATTTTTACGGCGATTGCCCAAAACGTTCTCTCTCTTTTTTTTCTCCTTTTTCATTCTTTTTTTTAACCTATACGGCACGATAACTCGACCAATAGATGGACACAGAATGATGTGTTAAGGGAGTTCTATCGGTAAAGTCAAAACAAAAGTTTTTATGACAATTTGTCTCCATACCATGTGGTTTTTGAATTTAAGTTTATGAAGAAAAGTTGTTGCAAATTGTTTCAAGAATAACATACTCAAAATTCAAGTTCATCCTAAGCGACCTGTACTTGTTACGTTTGTATGAAAATTTAAAAAGTCATAATATTAGGATTAAAAAAATTAAAGAAAGCTTCTTTGAAGTACAATATAGAGCTGTGGAATATTTTAACAAAAGTTCCACTAGTCAGAAATCAAGATATTTATAGAGTTGAAGATTGCAATATTTAACATTTAATATTTATATGTATAGGAGACTGCAGAAAATAGTGATTTTTTACAATAAATATGTCGAGTTCTACGTACTGAAACATCTTAAAATTTTATGTACATTTGCATATATTATATCAAAGACGGTTTTTGCAAATTTTCAATAAAATCTTTAAAAAACGATTTTTTGATAGAACTACCTTTAACACGTTGGCTGCGGGACTTAATTTTTAAAACTTATACACAGTGCTTTACATGTCATTTTGGATTCGTAACAGATTCTCCCCTGGTGCGATACAAGACAGTAATGGTTGTAAATTGATTTTTATTTGGTATTGATTGTATTTTAATTACATTAGCTACCAGAACGCGTAATTCTAATACAAATCGAAACCACCTCGTAACGCACTTATCGTGTTAACAATATTTTTTTAATGTGACAATTTATTAAGTTCTCGATATCTTACGTCTCCGAGATAATAAAAATATTTCAGTCCAAATTTGAGATCGCTCTACTAAATCGTTCAACCAGATAATTGTAAATGAAATAGATTCAATATTTTAAAAGTTGATGACATTCAGCTATTCTTAGGGAAAATTTTTACATTCATCCTGAATATGGAATTTAAAAATATAAGAATTTTTTAAATTAAAAAAAAAATACATTTCTCATAAATAGTAACCTCAAAATAAATGTTCCAATCAGATACAATAAAAATAATAAAAAACTCTTACTTACAGGAATCAGAAATCTTTCTAACGATCCAGTTTACGAATTAACTGTCACAGCGGTGACATTTATGACATACCTGTTCTCGTAATTTATATATAATAAAAATAATAATTTATTTCTAAAAACAATCCTTTTATACTTATACATTTTCTATTTCTAGTATATTTATTGATTAAAATAATGTTTGTTCGCTTATTGGTAGGTGTCCATCAATCTTATGGATTATCTTGTCCGAATTATTTTTATCGCGAGTGAGAATTTTTTCGGTGTCCGAGGAAACTCATTTCGGAGAACTTTCGCCTCGAATCTCGCGATCTCGGCAAATAAGGACTGTCGAGAATATATAGACGATCGGGATCTTTTCTTTCGCTCGGTGACTTCTCTCGCGCACGTTCGAGTCAGTGTGTACGTAAAATAGCGCGCGCCAGTGTTGGCAACCGATCGGAACTGCCACGGGAAGAAGCTGGCCTGGTTATTGGTGGTGGTGGAGGTAATATCTTCGTAAGCTCCGTCTTTTATGACAGGACTAGAGCGCGCGCCTCTCAAGGATATTGGTAATCTTCGTGCTGGCAGTAATATCGGTGGCGCAGTGATCTCTCGCCGTGAAGAGAGGCTGAGAGAGAAAGGGAGACAGAGAAAAGACGAGGAAGAAGAAGAAGAGGAGAAAAAGGCGTACATATAGATAAGACTGGGGCAAGACGAACCACATAAACCATATCATTTACTTTTTGTTATTTTCTATAGTCACAAAACAACACCTCGTATATACAAGTTGTCGTGTATCCTATATTAAACAAATTCATCGCCATTTTTTATATTATAATTAAGAAAAAAAATATTTTTTTTCCATAATTATTTTGTAATTTGAATCATTTTCCAGTGTTAAAGGTTTATTTTTTACTTAAATTTATTAAAGAGAGGTTCAAATATGAGGTAAAAGAATGAATGAGGTAAAAGATGAAAATTAACGCGTGTACACAGTCTGTAATGTTCGCAAAGTCACAAAAGTAACATTTTTCCACGTAATGCAAAATATTGCTAGTTCGTCGTAACAAATTATATCAATGATTTCAGAGGATGAAGAGTTTCAGTTTTCCAGTTTTCAAAAAAAAAAAGATTTAGTCTTTTTATTGAAAAATTCACTCAATTTTGTGAAAAGCCCTTTTTGCAAAGGGAATTTTGGAGCAGAATTTTCCTCGAGGTCAAAGTAAAAGAACCAAAATGGAAAAAAATTAATTGCAACATGGACTTATATTCCCTAACAGAGTATTACTTTTTTATCAATTCTCTATCACATAAGGTCCAAGAAAAACTTCCTGCAGCCTTACACGAGCAACGAGTCTATGTAATTACCATGCACATACCATTACATAAAATGTTACCCATGTAAAATAAACGAAATAAAGTAATTTTACGAAATTTATGAAAAATCAACGAAGAAAAACACATTTTGGAGCTGGTCGGTCGTGCCCTCTGGCTTATCGCTATACCACGTCAGGTCTGACTTGGAGATAAAAATAATATGAGAAATAGGGAGAGAACGAGAGAAAATAGACTTCATCCCTTATTCGCTCTTCCTCGTCGATTCTCCTCTCGACACTGGATCTCCGCAGTTGCAGGAACCGGAGAACCGCACCTCTTTCTCTCTCTCTCTCTCTCTCTCTCTTGCTCTCCGAAGCTTATGTTTCGCGTCTCCGGGTACGCAGCGCGCGCGCCGAGACAAGTCGCTCTCCCTCCCCCGCCGGGGGCCTTCTCCTTCGTCCGGGCAAGCGCCCGTATTGACGCGACTGTGCAGCCGCACATTCCGGGTAAGAACACACAGCGTATATATAGCATCGGATCGCTGCAACCCCTTCCCCTCTCTTATTTCTTGTTCCTGCCGTCGCCGCGACCAGCGACCTCCCCCGCAGCTCGCAAGACACAACCGCACCCCTTCCACCCTCGGATTCCTCCCCCGATCTCGCTTTCTTCGTCGCACCGGAGAAAAAGGCAAAATATATCGAGGATACACGCCCTCTGACCCGTACAATAACCCCTGGCTGCCTTTGATCATCGGATTGATAAGAACTTATAAAAATATTGCTCCCTTATTATTATTATCATTATCATTATTGTTGGAACTTGCGAGGGTCCCATTGTTGGTCCTCTGATGACAAGTTCGGTGCAACTCGATGTTTTTCATCAGCATGATAGAAAATACATTAATCAACGCGTCTTTTTTTATATATCTTCTTGTTTCATTGATTATCTTAACTACATATTCAATAGAACCGTGAAGATAAATTTTAATATAGCGTAACAACTATACGCTGACTATTTTAGAACTAAATGTATATTTATTTATTTTTTTAGGTCTGGATTAATAATAATATGTATAGGAATTTATTTCTGAGAACACTTGTATGTAAAACACGTAACTAAAGTATATTTAGTTTTATTGCAATGTATTTTAGTTTTAGTTTTATTTTTTTGTAAAGATATACATAACTTTCAAATAAAATCAATGTATTTGTCACTTTATATTAAGATCTACCATGTATAGTAATTTATCTCAGTGCGTACATCTTATTGTAAAGTGACGACAGTGTATAGTCGTCACTTTCCAGTAAAAGATATACCGTATACGTTTATCTCGGTGTATTCATTATTTTTCGAAAAAATGAAAGAATAAAACGTATCAGAAATCGATTGGTGTATAGCACAGACTGCATATCACTTATGTAGGTAAGAATATAAATAGGCGGTGGAAAGCGATATTGAGTGTAGGCAGCAACGTAGGGTTAATTGCTTCGGTCTTGTACAATCATCCGAGTAGTACATCTCGGTGCGGAAGAGTGCAGTAATTTACAGAGAGGCTCGGATGAAAATACATAGAAGAGGAGAGAATCGCTGGAGAAAATGAACGCAAATTGAAGCAGAGAGTGCAGTCCGTAAGAAAGAAACTTCTGATTAATTAAAATCTCTATTAAAAATGCAATTACAAAAATAATTATAGTAATATTTAATTAAGTTTTTTTTTTCTGAGCTATTAATTATTTTACAAATTTCATTGGTTTGTTTGATATACCTTTTTTTTTATTGCACGCACGTGCGCATGTTGCGTTATCGATAAATTTACTATGTTTTTTCCGACGTTCGATCGGTTTAGATAAATTGTCAGTGAAAATTGACGGGAAGGCAACGAGGATCGATTTTCGAGGGAAATTGATTCGAATCGGATCGATCATCTCGGTACGTGGACACGTACGCGCATGTACAATGGACACGATATATATACACGTAACGATCCATTTTGCGAGCTCTCGCGACCGATCCGAGGGCATTCTGGTCCATTCAGTGAGAGCGATGGCAATTATGGTTATTGGACAATGCTAAGTGGACCGTGTATATACAGCCGATGATATGTGGGAACGGTGCGCATGCAAAGCCGTAGAGGGACGCGCAGGGGGAAAGGGAATCGGTAGGCTGGAATCAAACGAAGTGAGCCTCCGTCTATCGCGATATACACATGCACGTGTTTACAATAAATACGTGTGCACACACAATACGAGGCGCTCCATCTCGAATGAAGTAGAAGAATATTGATTGAAAATTCATCATCGATGCTTCGATTCTATATATATATATATATATATATACGTCTATTTATTTTATTTTACTTCCCTACGATCATCGTTTTTTTTAATTAAAAAGCTTTTTTAATGAAAAATTCAGCTCGGATTTAAAAGTATTTCATTTCGCAGTTTAATTTTCTTTATTTCACTATTCTTGAATCTTCTTTTCTCCTTTAATCATATTATTGTATTCCTTATTCGGGATTAATATTTTTCTACTTCGCATCAAGAATACTTTACTTGTCCCGTTTTTACTTTCTGTGTATTCCTTCGTTTTATTGAATTTTACTCGAATCTTTTTTCATAAGAGAGCTTTTTTCCTTTTTAGTCATATCGTATGCCCAAGTCGGGAATGAAATTTTACTGCTCCAAAATAGGAATAATTTTATTCATTTCATTCAACTTATTTCCTTACTTTATTTTACTTTTCTTATATCTTCCTTATAACAATTTTTTTTATTTCTGATTATATTGTTTTCCTAATTTGGGACCAATATGTCTTTGTTCAGAAATTGAGAATATTGTATTATTTTATTTCACTTTTTCTTGATTTTTCAAATTTAGTTGTAAGCAGAGATTTATTGTCATAAATCATACTAATTCGATAAGACGTAATTTTATTTATAAATGAGCTTTTTCTATATAACTATCATATTCCTGATTCTTTATAATTAGAATCTAAAATTTTTTGATAAATATCTCGAAATTGTTTTAACTCATTCCAAATTATTTAGAAACCAGTAACATAAATAAAATTGGTATTAAATTGGATCGATTCGTCAATTTGATTCGGAAAGGCTCGTAGACCGAGGAATAGAGTGTATGTGTGTCGAGGATCGGGAACTCAGGAGGCATTGAAATAAAGGCGAGCGAGTCGACGGGTTCTCGGCTTCCTTGCAGTTAATAAACTAGCGTACGCATATACGAACGGTCAACTCGAATCGTCATTAAACAATAGGACTTCGCAATTTCTCTCTTCTCCCTTTTACTCTTTCTCTGGCCCTCATTATTTCCTTGAAAAAATAACACTTTCCCAACCAACATGCAGAATAATAAGTCTCGTTGATGGTCTCCAAATTACATAATCAGCAATATTTTTCATTACACCGAGGTACGCATTTAACGAGACAACGCTATAAATTTGTGTGAAGACAAAGTGCTCTCAGGAAAATTTCTCAGCAAAGAAAGCGAGAATCACAATGGCGATACGTTTTCTGATAATATTGTGCAGATGAGAGATTTTTCCCAAAATGATTGAAATTGTGTCACCAATTGCTATAAGATGTCAACAATGATATTAAAAAGCACTGAAAAAGAATGTATTGATAAAATGTACTTAGGGTGACGTGAAACACCCAATTTTGAGTCATTTTTTCGAACAAATTCCACGCTCGTATTTTTCAAGCAAATTAATTGAAATTTGAATATGTTATGCAGTGTATGCTGTACTAGTGCGTGACATTCTTGAAATCTAAAAAAAAACGATAAAAAACAAAGATCTCTTCAAACGCACTGTTTGCCTTTGCTTGTGACAGTGACAAATAACTTTGACGATTTAGAGAATAAAAATCGAGAAATGTTAAGGTGGTCCGATGATGGGCGCGTTCAAACTTTTAGGCTAAGCATGCAATGTTGAGGCAAAATTATTGATCGAAATTTTTTCCAAGATATTTGATTCAAAATTTGTATTAATGTTCTTTGGTGTAATATTAGAAGGTATGCCAAATTAAAAGATTCTTCACTAACGAGAAATCAAAATATTTATCGTCAAAAATCACGACTTTTAACATAAGGCTTATGAGAGATAGCTAAAATTTTTCATTTTTAAGAATTAATATTTCAATTTCTAGCAAGCGAATGATATTAAAATTTGGACACAGGACAAGTAACATATTAATCTCAACATACACCAAATTT